>CM056058.1:48482596-48716586 GCA_029574335.1 Rana kukunoris | reverse complement strand
GACTCCCATACACCATCCAATCTGATCAGGCCGATCTTATGCATTATGGGTATTAATCACAACTAATAAAGCTGTCTTGGCTCACAATAATGAATGAATGCCCAATAAAAATAAATAAAAATAAAGTAAAAACTTTCATAGAGTAATAACGTTACTGATAAGGCAGAAGGATCTAAAATATTCATTCGCAGTTATAAGCGCATTAGTGACACTACACTTAATAGCTTTGAGATATAACCAATGGATAGCTTCTGCATGGACACTCATACATTAGAGGGAATTCACAGCTTGACTTTGGCTGTGCTCTACAAGGCAATTCAGAAGCTATCCAATGGTTATGACTCAAAGTTATTAGATGTGTAGTGTCACTATTGCGCTTTATAAATGTGAATGGTAGATTTTAGATCCTTCTGTCTTAAATTGTACCTACAGGTAAGCCTTGTTATACATGTCTACAAGGGGGAAAATGCACTGGACTGCATCTGGAACGCACTGGAACACATCAAAAATGCAGAAAAGCATCTGGAACGTACCCGGACTGTGTTTCTATGGTGTGAACTAGCCCTTAAAGAGATAGCACCTGCAGAGTATATGACCGGCTTCATTATTTGATGTTATGGAGTCTTCATGAGTTTGAATATTTTTACTGTCCCATGATCTGGCAGGTCATATTTATCAAATGTCTACATTTAGTCACATTTAGGGGTTGATTTATTAAAGGAAAAAAGACTGTGCACTTTGAAAAGTGCAGTTGCACACTGCAAGAGCAGTTTCTCCAGAGCTTAGTATTTTTTTAATATATAAATAAAAAGTAAGCTGCATTTTTTATTGGATGCACATTTGAGCATCCAAACGCATGCAAGCAAAAATGCAGTTTTTTTTTTCCTCATTGCATGTGATTTGCTATTCTTTGCCAAATGAAGCTTTACCTCATTTACTGAGCTCTGGAGCAACTGCCCTTGCAGAGTGCATAGCCTATTTGCCTTTAGTAAATCAACCTCTGTTTATAAAATGACTTTGTTCACATTCAGTATTTTGGACAGACAATTATAAGTGCTGTTCTCATATACAATGTTTAAATTCAGTCTTTAAATAAGAACTGTGGCAGATCCATTTCAATATTCTAAATATTCCCATTATGAAGAGACTGTCACTTTGTTCATTCAGAGCAAAGTGATAGCATCTGATTAAGAGCCCTTCTCTGAACCCACAGATACACCTGTCCAGCGATCTCCCATCTTCCGTCACAGCTGCCACTAAAATACCCAGTCACCAGTCAACTTCTGTGATGTCACAGTACAAGGGTTTAGTGATTGGCTGATGGGCCTGAGCACTGCACGATTAGAGGAGGTCACATGCTTCAACACCCATATGTACCAGGTATTTTGTGCCAGGAAAATCGAGGAAGGAATGATGGGAAGAGGACTGAAAAAATACATTTTAGCAGGGTGGGGGAGGAAAAGCTATACACTGACACTTTGCCCTGAATGGATAAAGTGATGTTTTCTCTTTAAATTGCTTATATTACAAGAGGCACAATATTCACGAGTTTACAGACTGATGTAAAAAGAATGAAGAAAATAATGAAAACTAATAGTCTTGGCCTTATTGCTCTCGTAGTAGGACTAAACGTACATACAGACATCTGTCCAAGTACCTGCAAATCCATCCACACAATTGGGTTCATTACTTAAGGAGTGGAGGCTATTGGTACGGTAAGTGTTAACTTGTACACAAAGTAAACACAGGTTCACAATTTTCACATAGATTCACTTTGAAAAGTCAACAGCCTCTATTCAATACTTCAGGTTTTTCATCCAGATGTTACTGTCTACATCCATCTCAATTCCTTCTGTGATGTGAGAATTCCTGCTTGTGATGCAGGAGAGCTATTCCCCACACACACCCACTGCATACACAGACTTACCTTTGAAATGACCTTTAAGTCACTGCGTTTAAAATGTGCCAACAGACATAAGATCTTCACCTAATCCAACTGATGACATGTGCAATCGGGAGATGCTAATGTACAGACGCTCCCAGATCGTTAAAAGTGGAGCTTATTTACTCATAACTACTTGATAAAAACAATGTTCTTTAGCAGGGAACTTACATTCTACCAAAAATAGTGTGTGCTGTAAATTTCTTCCAGCATTGTTCCTGTTTCTTCTTGCAGAAAGCTGCCATTTTTAAAGCCCAGAGTCCCTGAACAGCAGTGAATCTTTAGGCCATCAGCAGATCGACCTATACAAACTTGGCATAGTTATAACTGGATTGTAAACGGTATAGACACTTATTTTTAATGTCTTACATAGCTATACCAGAAAAAAGTTTGCTGGATCACCAGGTGAAAACAGAGAGAAAAAAGTCTAAAAAGCAAACAAATGCAGCCACTGCATCCAAGAATTCGTAAGCTGCAATATTACATTTTTTGACTTTAGGTTTAATACCACTATATACAGAAAATAATAGTGCAGCACAAAACAAGTCAATTAATAACACAGAAAAACATAATAAGCAACATAGATATGCACATAACAGAAAAATCCATAAAGTGCTCAGTGTGCAACATGAATAGTCCAGCAAAAAAGTGGGTGCAAAGTAATCCAAGAGTGATGTCCAAAAAAGAGAAGAACCTCCACCAAATGGAAAGGGTGATGTCATGCGTGGCCCTCCCCTTGTTGCGTCTGGTTGTATTGGCAGCCACACGCTATTTAAGCTTACCATGGGGACGTCTGTGCTATCCTCTTTCACCCCATGCTGATGAAGTCCCGCCCATCGGGACGTAACGCGTACGAGGGGAGGGGCCACGCATGACGACACCCGCTATCGCTTGTCCAAGTGTATTACGATCGGATACACTGTGAATTACATCTGCACCCTTAGCACTGAGATGAGAGTGCTTTTTCATGCAAGTTGTTTTATGTATGCTTTTAATAAAAGATCGGTTTGCTTCAGAGAGCACTAGATTTCCTCTCCTTTCTTACATGCCCTGAATGTATCTGGCTGCTGTTGCACGATTGAGTCCTTGCATATTGTTGACATCCCTGAGAGCAGGAAGCTCGCTGTGTCCTATCCATGCTGTATGACCCTTTGTTGGTCTTGTTATTAAGGTGAGAGGCCATCCTTTCCATTTGGTGGAGGTTCTTCTCTTTTTTGGACATCACTCTTGGATTACTTTGCACCCACATTTTTGCTGGACTATTCATGTTGCACACTGAGCACTTTATGGATTTTTCTGTTATGTGCATATCTATGTTATTTATTATGTTTTTCTGTGTTAATTGACTTGTTTTGCGCTGCACGATTATTTACTGTATATTCTGTTGAGGTGTTTTTTTGAATTTTACCTTAAGTGCTGGCTTTCATTAATACCACTATAAACAAATCAGATTTAGGGTGTACAGGCAGTTTATACTGAGCTAAGGCATGGTTCAACATCCAGTTTTTTGTGTAGTGTGATTGCGCAGAACCATGCCCAGAAATGGTTAAGTGTACCGTCCAAGACCACATGGAAGGTGTGGTCCAGCGCACGGTCCACTGTAGTGTAAGCCCAAAACTGCCTGACCACAGAAGTCTCCATAGATGACTGAGCACAGAGGCAATGGCCAATCACTGTGGTCTAGATCAGTGTTTCTCAACCTTTTTCCAGTCGGGGCGCCCTTGAAAAGTATTTTCAGTCTTGAGGCACCCCTGTCCAAGACTTGGTTCACGTTGTGTGTTGCGGAACACGCGCAAAAATCGCGCTTGTTCTTGACACACAGACAAATGCTCTGTTCTTTAGGGGTGCCATTAATTCTTAATTGTGCCCCATCCATTGGCAAACATGGGTTGCTTTTGTTATGGCACAATTAAAAAAAAAAGGGTCGGGGACTTCTTTCCCCGCATTACTGCGGGTAGGGAAATGAATGGGCTGCCCTACACGCAGCACGCATCCACACAGAACTAAGAGCTTGTTCACATATCAGGCTGGAGGGGCAGTAAAACCACATGGTTGAGCTGTTTTTACCACCCACAACTTTTGCCCCTTTAGCTGCAGAGGCAACAGCTGGGGGTGTAAACATGCTGTGGCTGCAGCTGGAGGTATACCCAGGGATAATGGGGCTGCACTGCAACTACCCCACAACTGTGTGCATTGCATTTACAGGCTTAAAACAGGTGGTGAGGTTTCAAGATATGCCTCTTTACTGGCTGACAAATGCCCCTGAAAAGCGATATGAACACAAATTTATTTTCAGAGGAGCAGCAGTCCTTGCTGCGATCTCGAACCCTACAAAAGTAGTTCTGATGGTACAGGAATAGGGGGGGTCAGGATTAAAAGTAACATACATACAGACAGATGCGCACGCACAGAAACAGACACACGTACATCTGTCTGTATGTATGTTACTTTTAATCCTGACCCCCCCTATTCCTGTACCATTAGAACTACTTTTGTCACACACACACTAACAGACATGTGTACACATACACTGAAAGAACGGTCAGAGCTGCACAACAACCAACACTGGTTGAAAAACGTTGCATTAGATAGCAGCCATAGCTGCCAATATTTGGGGTCATTTTGCCGCGGCACACCTGGGGACTTTTCGCGGCACACCAGTGTGCCGCGGCACACTGGTTGAAAAACGTTGGTCTAGATAGCAGAGGTGATGATTTACGTGTGTCAGAAAAACTTGGGATTGTACTGTGTTTTTTATTTTGTTTATTTTTTTGTGGTTGAACTGGATGGACTTGTATCTTTTTTCAACCTGACTATGTAACTTGCTTATAGCCCAGTGACATGGGGCGGGGGTCCTGCCAGTAACAGCACCTCTCCTCTGCAATTTGACAACAGGAAGGATATCTTGTGGCTTCCTTCAGCTGGTCTGCCTATCAGGTCCATCAGACAGACAAGACAATAGTCAAATAAAAGGGGCTTGAGCAGCAGGCTGACCATACTGTTTCCTAATTGATAATCAGTGGTTTAGCATTATAAACCAGCCAGTAGGATTACATCCCTAATCAAGGCACTGATCATCAGTTTCCAGATGATTAGTGCAGCCCCAACAGTGCCGCCTCATCAGTGCCCATCGGTAAAGGAGAAAAATTACTTGTTTGCTAAATTTTAACAGAAACTAAGAAAACAATAAAAATGTTGTGTGTTTTTTTTTTGTTTAACAAAAAATAAGTAGGCAGGGTTAATATTTATTTATTTATTTTAAACCCAAAGGATTTTTTTTTTAACATTTATTGATCTATTAAAAAACAGTTGAAAAAAATAAAAAAAGAATACATATATCGTAATTGAACTTTTCAAAAAAACTTCAGAGCTTTTGCAATTTAGGACTAACCACGGCCTCGTGTTTACTTATAACAGAATAAATATTCTGAGAGGTTAAAGGGGAAAAAAAAGCCACTGAATAGCCAGGATTTTGTACAAGGTCACAAGAGCTGACTGTGCTGAGAAAACACACTATTTGCTCCAGCGTGGCAATCTGTGGGTGTTGAACAAAGTTTGCACTCCTGCGTATACATTCACTGTCCAAAGGTTGGAAGGAAACGCATGCTTCCCAGGAAAACACAGATCATTTTTGTTCTCCAGTCATTAAAATACCATAGCAATGAACAAAACATATTCCAGATAAGACAGAAGAAAAAAAGGAATCAAAAATTACAGACTGAATTAGAACTACACAATTTCAAAAGTGTCATTCTGATCACTTCTGTTTTGTAACTGGAAGGATTTGCATTGCCCACTATAAACGTGTAATCCTAAATTTTGAGTTGACACTAGAAAAGGAATAGAGGGGAAGTTTTCCTATTGGGATATAGTGACCTCTGTCCAAGAGCTTTTCCCTTCACTTTGGGGAGGTTTTTTCTCACACTTCCTGTTGTGTCCATGGGGTGGGAAGAAGGGAGAATTGGCCAGAATGAGGCAAAAAAAAAAAAAACTTTTACCTACCAAAAGTTTCCAAAGAAAATAATTTAAGCACAGTTTAAAGTGATACTAAAATAATTTTTTCTTTTTTTAAACAACAAACATGTCATACCTCCACTGTGCAGATCGTTTGGCGCAGAGTGGCCCCTAACACAGCCTTCTGGTGTCCCCCAGCCCCCCCCCCCCCCCCCCCAGGAGAAGCACTGTCCTGGGTGGTTACCTTGTGGGCGGTCTCCGAATTTGCATCCATAGACACGAATGCCAGACTGAGCTCCGTGTTGGATGCGATGGACAGCAGCGGGAGCCAATGGCTGCGCTGCTACCAATCTATCCAATCAAGAGCCAGGACCCCGCAGAGAGAACAGAGCACATCACCGCCGAGCGAATTACACAGCTAAAGTAAAATGGGGGGGGGGGGATTAGGGGGCCGGTGGCTGCCAGATTTTTTTTTACCTTAATAAATAGGATGCATTAAGGTGAAATAACGTGAGGGTTTACAACCCCTTTAAGGCAGAGGTGCCACTACAACAGCTACATGTGTAGTTTCAACACAGTGAGCAGCTACCTATGCTACCCAAGTATTGTGAGCAACGATTGTCAGGACTGTTACTATGTACTCACCGGTGCTGGTCAGGAGCCAGGTGAGGGGGCCAAACTCTATTTCTAAAAGACTGCTGCTGCCCCAGTTGACGTTGTAGGTCTGGAGGAATCTCAGCTGTAGGACAAGTCATGGCCAATGTATGTCTCTTGGTGCGATTGGCAAGATACCTAAAAATACAAGTATACTGGTTAGTTACACATGTAAAGTTCTCTGATAAATCACAGAAGCATTAACAAGTGAAAGAAACTGATCTTCGTTGGCATCTAAAGAAAGCAATGCTCCCAGCACATACTAACAATTTCAAAACAATAAAACTTATTTCAGAGAAAGTACAAAGGAGTCTGTACGTTATTCCTGTACAGCAAAACCTTGGATTGCGAGCATAATGCGTTCCAGAAACATGCTTGTAATCCAAAGCACTGGTATATCAAAGCATTTTTTTTTACAGGGTATAAAAGAGAAGAGAGGCATCTCTAGGTGTAGCAATAAGTTGATAAATGTTGTACCTTCATTAAATGTAACCATATTGCTACACTTAGAGGCACCTCTCTTCTTTCTTATACTCAGTTCTGACATGACACTACTCTTATATCAAGACATCGCTTGTATATCAAGGCAAAATGTATTAAAACATTTTGCTTGTCTTGCAAAACGCTGTCAAACCAAGTTACTCTCAAACCAAGGTTTTACTGTATTTGCCTAAGTTTCTTCTGGGTGTCATACTTTGCTACGACAACCCAAAACACATCAGTAGTTTAAAGCTGAACTCTAGGCAAATAACGACACAGAATAATGCAGCTCTATGATCAATAATGCATTATTAAATGTATTTCTCAAATGCAGGTAGTGTTAAGTACCTGGATTTGTTCCGGTATGAGCCTCTTTCAATACATGCAGAGCAGGGCTAGAGCAGGAGAGGAAGAAGCAGCACATGGAGCTAGTGTCTGTGCACGGTGCAGTCTGTGCACGTACCCACAAAAAGTATGCCGATAAGAGAGAGCAGTGTGACAAAAAACTCATAACTGTGCTGCTTCTCTTTCCACTATCACAGGATGACCTGGGCTCAGAGGAATCAAACCAAGAACATTTAGCAGTAGGAAAAAAGTACTACAGAGGAAACCTCCAGATGCGTTTTATTGGGCTGTTAAATTTATCTCTTGTAATTTTCGACGGGCTTCCTGCTTTAAGCAGTTCAATCTCAATTCCACTTAGAGTACATCATTTGTAGAGAAGACTGAAAGCTTCCTAGAAAACAGAGACTTTTGGGAATCGCTAACATGCTATAGAATTTGTCGGCACTATATGCACAGTGCAGACAGCAAAAAGAGAAAGAAAAAAAATTCTAATGTTTACAAATGCTAGCCAAGTACACCTCCTAGTGTTAAGCCAAGACCATGTTTACTGGTTGTAGGAGTTTACTAGCTTGATCTATGCTTGCATTACCGATTTAAATGAGCAACAGTCAGACCCAAATTCTAAGCAAATATTTTTTTCTACAAGAAAACATGATTGTGACTCTGCATTGAAATGTAAAAATTGATTCTTAGTGTAATAAGAAATGAGCAAGGCAAGACTAATTGTGTATGTATGTATGTATGTATGTATGTATTTATTTTATATTTTATATATATATATATATATATATATATATATATATATATATATATATATATATATATATATATATATATATATATATATATATATATAAGTCTCATCTGTGCTGGCCATTTCAGAGAACTCCAACATGATTAAAGAAAAGAGACATTGTTTTGGCAAAAAAAGGGTAATATTAGGAGACCACATCCTGTTTAAATTGATTTGTTTACTGACAAATTATGCTGCACTAATATTAGCTGGATGAACGAATCGGATTTGAAGCTTTAGGTAGTGCCTTCCCCGAGACATCTCCTACTGTTATCTGTGCCGAAGATTTTATCCTTTTGGTACAGTAAGAAGTAGGAATTATTTTGCAGTCGGGTTATACTCCCTTCTACAGGAGCTTGGGACACTGAAAGCCAGCCCATATAACCCCTCCTCCACCACCCAGCATTCCTCAGTTTTAAAAGTAGTATATGAGAGGGAGGGGGGCGGAGACAGAGAGAATGAGGGCTGTAAGGTGAGGCGTTTGCACAGGTGGGGGAGAGTGGTGCAGAGGTCGGAGCCAAGGAGGGATGGAAGTGAGATGTGGCCAGCCTGTGAAAGATGGCTGAAACCTGCACACGCTACAAAGCACACTCCTTATCCCTGCACTCTGCATGTGCCACACCCCTGAAACTGCACTCGGTACATAGCGCACCCCTGAACCCTGCATTATGTATTTAGTGCACCCCTGAACACTTCACATAACATGCTCCTGGTATTTATTGCCCCTTTAAGATTCTCCTCCTACAATTTGGTCACACCTATCATTTGATGCATTTCGGCGTGTGTGTGTGTGTGTGTGTGTGGGGGGGGGGGGTTCATACACCTATGATTTCAGGGTAACTAAATCCCAGGATACATTTATATAGTCTCACTGATACAACTGTCCCTTTTTGGGCAACCATAATGCTGATGTGGTCCGTGAGGAAATGGCGTTTGACACCCTTGGTCTAGGGTAAAACTTCCCACCTGACACCGTGCAAAGTGCCCACTTTGTCTCTCCCAGGAGTCAGAGAGTGTTGGAGTACCACATTGTTCTGGACCAAATTGGTGCCACCAAGGATCTCCAAACTACGGCCCTCCAGCTGTTTCGGAACTACATTACCCATGAGGCATTGTAAAATTCTGACATTCACAGACATGACTAAGCATGATGGGAATTGTAGTTCCTGAACAACTGGAGGGCCATAGTTTGGAGATCCCTGGGTGCCACCAAAATCACCAAAATGTCTTCCATCTTATTCCTGCAAAGCACTCACGGAAAAATCTAGAGAAGAGGGAAGGGGTATATCAACCAGAGCTGACCCCATGGTTAACCAGTGCGTCCACTGCAAAGGCCTCTAAACCCCTGATTGTAGCCAAAACCTGTCCCTCCGATGGGATTGACCCTATAATTAGAGAGGACATAGATTTCAGATTACAAGCATCAGTTCCTTGGGGGATTCCAGATTTACAGCCCAGAACCAGCAGGAGACTATGGTTTGAGGCCACTTTCTTCAGCAGGATGGTCTTCTATGCCTCTTTGAAAAGATACGTTGCACCGCACAGCAGAGAAAACCTAGACTCAATATGAGGGAAGACCTCAAACCCACAACTCTAGCAGCTGGTGCTAATGAGGGTTGCAACTAAGAATTGATGACAAAGTCACTGTAGGCTGGCAATGATCAATGTGGTCACAGCCTCAATTTCCTAAGCCTTAACCTTTACAGTAAGATGGTAGTATGGTAAAAGTAATGGCTGTGGGGTAGCTCCCAGTGCTTCACCACCGACTAGTCTTGCTACATGAGTGTTAAAGACTGGGTTACACCAGATGCTATGTCTTAGCTCTGGACCCAAAAAATGGTCTGCAGTAAACTATCACAGTACACAAAGCACAGTGCAGGCTAGTCTCACAATCCTTCTGTGTAGAGAGGACCAGATATAGCCTCCAAAGCTGTTCCGGAGTATATGCTGATAAATTGTATGTAGAGACTGACTTAAGCAGCGTTAAGAAATTCGAGTGAAAAAAAAAAAAGTCGATAAGCTACAGGCAAAAATATTTAACCTCCTAGAACACTAGCAAAATCCTGAGGCATGCAGATAGCGGAGTGTCCCATGTATGTGGCAGTTTAACCCAATGTAATGGATAACTGTATCCCCCAATGGATGATAAGGAAATACAGACAGTTCAATAATGAGAACACGATTCCCTTTCATAATAGCGGTAATAGGTTACTGAATAGAGCCAAAGACATCTAACCAAAACAGCTATCAGCCTTGAGCAGCCTAAATGTTTGCAATTCAAGGATTCAAAAAGACTGAAAGCAGATTCTATAATCCAGTGCAGGCACTTCAATCTCAATAGTCAGTCCTTCTGCATTGTAATGTGGAATGCTAGGGAGGCATGCCAGAGACATGACTTGGGTTGTAGGGCTGAGGGTTGTATACAGAGTGAGCCTAAACTCTAGTGTTCCCTGTATATACAGAAGCAATTTTTCCATTTTGGACTTAAAGATATACAGTATATGGTTAGGTCTGTCATGTCAGCAACCCTTTAAAAACAATGGGCCTAATGTATTTAGATTCTGAAAGAAAATGTGCTGCAAACTTCAAATAATCACAAAATAAGCTTCAGTTTCCAGTACAAGTTAGCAAATAAAATCTCGTCATTGGGGTCATTCAGATTCTCTTAGTAGTTATACATTATAGTAAAAACATCAAAATTAATTTTGCAACATTGCTGCCATCTAGTGGTCCGTTCACATACACTACTCATTCCATTTAGTCTCCCTACTCATTCAGGTTTTTTTTTAAATGCACCGTTACTCATTTCATTATTATTATTCATTCTGTGAGAGGTTAAACATACAAATTGCAAATTATAATAAAGTAACTTAGTAAAATTAGCTAAATATACAGATGTAATACAGTATGTGAACTGCACTACCTGCTAAAGTCATTTTTGTGTTTAGCCAGGCTTGCGATTCATACATTAGAGCGAAGGGAAAGTTAACCTGGGGTATTCACACAGAAGGTGGAAAAAAATAATATAACTAAATTATAAAGAGCTATTGAAGTGACTAAATTACAATGTAAACATACAGTGCCTTGAAAAATTATCCCTGTAAAATCCTTTTCTTGAAATACATCACAGGACACAGACTAATATTCATTACCTGCTCGATTAAACGCTATCTCTAGGTGAATGGACACTAGTAGACAAAGTCTTAGACAGGAAGTCCCCCCCTATATAACCCCTCCCATACAGGAAGTACTTAAATTTTGTAGCAAGCACTGAATCCTCAAAAGAGGGGAGGGACCTCTGTGATGTATTCAAAGAAAAGGATTTTACAGGCAAATATGACAGAAAAAAAACACGATTTTAAAACAGCTTACCTGTAAAAATCCTTTTCTTGGAGTACACCATGGGAAACAGAGCCTTAAATCATTACCTAATGGGTTGTATGGTCACCAGAGGTGATTGGACACTGGCACAGCCAATCAAAGAGAGTTCCCCTCCATATAACCCCTCCCATTAGGGAAGCACCTTAGTTTTGTAGCAAGCAATAAGGTTCCCATAAGGGGGGACCTCTGTGTCCCACGGTGTACTCCAAGAAAAGGATTTTACAGGTAAGCCGTTTTAAAAATCCTGTTTTCTTTATCGTACACCACGGGACACAGAGCCTTAAATCATTACATAATGGGACGTCCCAGAGCAATGCTCTATATGAAGGTTGGGAGACACAGATCAAGCAGGCCACTAAGGACAAGAAGCCCTATATCGCTGCCTGCCACACACTTCGCCCAAAGACGGCATTCCTCATGTCCTTTCACATCTACAGTAGGTGACCGCGATATTGTGTCAATCTCGCTCCCTTTCTCAGCAAGATTGACCACCTACAAGCCCTATCGCGGGAGCCAGCGCCGAGCCTGCTTGCCGCGATGGGCACAATGCTGTCATAGAAGCGACGGGGATCCGACTTGGATTCCCGCCAATTCTACATGCAGCGTTCGGTATGAATCCTGAGGGGGTACTCCCCGCCAGGTTTTTTTTTTTTTTAAATCCGGCATGGGTCCCCCCCCCCCCCCCCCCCAGGAGCATACCAGGCCCTTAGGTCTGGTATGGCTTTTAAGGAGACCCCCCTACGCCGGAAAAAACGGTGTGGGGGTCCCCCCACAATCCATACCAGACCCGTATCCAAAGCACGTCGCCCGGACGGTCAGGAAAGGGGTGGGGACGAGCGAGCACCCCCCCCCTGAGCCGTACCAGGCTGCATGCCCTCAACATGGGGGGGGTCAGGTGCTCTGGGGCAGGGGGGCGCACTGCGGCCCCCCACCCCAGAGCACCCTGTCCCCATGTTGATGAGGACAGGGCCTCTTCCCGACAACCCTGGCTGTTGGTTGTCGGGGTACGCGGGCGGGAGGCTTATCGGAATCTGGGAGCCCCCTTTAATAAGGGGGCCCCCAGATACCGGCCCCCCACCCTATGTGAATGTGTATGGGGTACATCGTACCCCTACCTATTCACCTGCAAGCAAAGTGTAAACACAAATAAACAACACCGGGTATTAAAATATTTTATTAGTCTGCTCCGGGCCCCCCCCTCTCTTCTTAAGCTCTTTCACGAGGGGGGGGCTTGCTTATTTGACGTCTTCGGGTGGGGGTCGCTCTTCTTCCCGCCATCTAGTTCTCTTCCGCCGCCGGGGGGGGGGGGGCGCTTTTATAAAAGAGCCCCCCCTTGCTGGCTTCCTCCGACGTCTTCGGCGGGGGGTGGGTGCCTCTCTTCGCCGCCGTCTGGTTCTCTTCTGCTGCTGGGGGGGGGGGGGGTCGCTTTTATAAAAGCGTCCCCTCCCTGCGGGCTTCCTCCGATGTCTTTGGCAGGGGGTGGTGTGCCCAGGCTTCCGTCTTCTTCTTCCGTCTTCTTCTGTCGTCTTCTGCCTTCTCCTTCTCCTTCTTTCCTTTAGATGTTGACACGTCGCTTCCTCTCGCTGCAATGCCGGGTGCGTGGCTCGCACCGATTTATATAGGCCACCTACGACGTCACAGTCCCATCATGCTCCGGTACCTACCCACGTGATACCTACCCACGTGGGTAGGTACCGGGGCATAGCGCTTTTATAACCCCCCGGCGGCGGAAGAGAACCAGATGGCGGGAAGAAGAGCGCCCCCCACCCGAAGACGTCAAAGAAGCAAGCCCCCCCTTGTGAAAGAGCTAAAGAAGAGAGGGGGGCCCCGGAGCAGACTAATAAAATATTTTAATACCCGGTGTTGGTGTTTACACTTTGCTTGCAGGTGAATGGGTAGGGGTACGATGTACCCCATACTCATTCACGTAGGGTGGGGGGCCGGTATCTGGGGGCCCCCTTAATAAAGGGGGCTCCCAGATTCCGATAAGCCTCCCGCCCGCATACCCCGACAACCAACGGCCAGGGTTGTCGGGAAGAGGCCCTGTCCTCATCAACATGGGGACAGGGTGCTCTGGGGTGGGCCCCCTGCCCCAGAGCACCTGACCCCCCCATGTTGAGGGCATGCAGCCTGGTACGGCTCAGGAGGGGGGGGGGGGGGGCGCTCACTAGTCCCCACCCCTCTCCTGACCGGCCGGGCGGCGTGCTTTGAAGGTCTGGTATGGATTGTGGGGGGACGTTTTTTCGGCGTAGGGGGGGTCTCTTTATAACCCATACCAGACCTAAGGGCCTGGTATGCTCTTGGGGGGGGCCCCATGCCGGATTTAAAAAAAAAGTTCATACCAAATGCCGCATGTAGAATTGGCAGGAATCCAAGTCGGATCCCTGACGCTTCTATGGCTCGCTGGAATGTGCTTTTACTATTCCAGCGAGTGCGAGATGTCGGCACCCTGTCGCCGAGAATCAGCACGATGCTGTCGTGCTAAAAACACATTCTCGGCGGCAAGTACTGTATCTGATAGAATTTGAAAAATGTGTGGACTGAAGACCAAGTTGCAGCTTTACAGATCTGAGCCAACGAAGCCTGGTGGTGCACTGCCCATAAAGCACTTACGCCCGGGTAGAGTGCGCCCTAACAGAAAAAGGAGGAGTTATGTTCTTTAACCCATAGGCTTGAATAATTGTTTGTCGAATCCAACTGGAGATAGTGGATATGGATGCCGCTTGTTTCCTCTTGGGACCATCTGGCAAAATAAACACTAAATCTGTTTTGCGTATCTGAGCGGTTGCCTGCAGATACACCTTTACTGCGCTCACTAGATCTAGAGCGTGCAATAACTTTTCCTGTCCGCGGATCCGTGAAAAAAAAAAAAGGCAGAACAATGTCCTGATTTAAATGAAAAGCCGACACCACCTCCTTGCAAGAAAGAGCTGCTAATTCAGATACTCTTTTAGCCGAAGAGATAGCAATCAAAAAAGCCAATTTCCTGTTTAAAAGGATCAGCGGAATCTGGCAAATAGGTTCAAAAGTTTGCTTCTGCAACACTGACAATACTAAATTCAGATCCCATGGGCACAAGGTAGACTTGACTGGCGGATTGATCCGCAGTACACCCTGAATGAAAACCCAAACTAGGGAATGAGATGCCAGCGGTCTTTGAAACAAGACTAATAGAGCCGATATTTGACCCTTAATGGTACTAAGGGCTAATTTCAAATTCACTCCTACCTGGCAAAAGGCGAGAATCACACTTATGTCATATCTTTGAGGATTCCATTTCTTGGTTTCACACCAGGAAACATATGCCTTCCAGACTCTATAGTAGATAAGCCTGGAGGCTGGTTTTCTAGCATTAATAAGTGTAGAAAGCACTGGACCCAAGATCCCTCGTTTTTTTAGAATGTGGGTCTCAGCAGCCA
Organism: Rana kukunoris; assembly: GCA_029574335.1. Classification (NCBI taxonomy): domain Eukaryota; kingdom Metazoa; phylum Chordata; class Amphibia; order Anura; family Ranidae; genus Rana; species Rana kukunoris. Next base: position 48,701,618 of record CM056058.1, on the reverse strand, counting down.
AACTGTCAAATTCAGCTTTTGTAAGGAAGGATGGAACACTGGACCTTGCGACAGCAGGTCGTGACGAAGCAGAAGTTTCCAAGGTTTTCCTACCGTCATCTTTATGATTTTGGCCAAGAAGACCCTTGTACGATTTGGGGCAGCCAAGAGGAATTCTTTCCTTCTTGATCCTGCAAAGTACCCTTTGTAAGAGAGCGATCGGAGAAAACTCGTCGATCAGTGAGAACTGATTCCACGGAACCAACAGACCATCCGATCCATAGGCCAGATCTCTCGTCCTAGACACAAAGTTGTCCGACTTCCTGTTGAACCTGGAAGTTAGCAGGTCTACATCCGGGGTGTCCCTTCTCTGGCATATACGGCCTGAAAGATCTCGTGGGTGGAGAGACCACTCTCCTGGTGACAGCTGCTGGCGACTCGGATAGTCTGCTTGCCAGTTTTCTACCCCTAGAATGAAGATTGCAGAGAGACAAGGGACATCTTCTGCCCATGTCAAAAGCCGATTCACCTCTTTCTGAGCACCCTGACTGCGGGTGCCTCCCTGGTGATTGATGTAATCTACTGCAGTAGCATTGTCGGATTGAATCCGAACTGGGCGGCCCTGTAACCTGCGTGTCCAGGTTCTGAGGGCTAAATATACTGCCCGTATTTCCAGTATGTTGATGGGCAGGCTCCTTTTGGTCTTGGCCCAGGTTCCCTGGGCTGAAGCTTCTTCCAATACTGCTCCCCAGCCCATTAGGCTGGCATCCGTAGACACCACCTTCTAGGTGACTGGGAGAAAGGATCTTTCCGCAAGTTCTTGGTCTTTAACCACCAACTTTGGCACACCTTTGAAGATAGGCGCATGCGTAAATCCAGAGCTTGGATCTTCCTGTTCCAGGAGGCTAAAATACTGCCTTGAAGTAGTCTTAAATGAAACTGGGCGTAAGGAACAGTATCTGAATGTATAAGAACCGTAACTTGACAGTATCCCCCCACAATTACAGCTTGTAACCGCGGGATACTGTCGAGATGACCCACTCGTCCTGAACCACTGTTGTCCAAAAGTCCGCAAAGTGCAGCAGCCTTCCCCCACCTAATACAGTGTGGGTGTCCCCTCATAAGGAGGGCTTGGTGACGGGTTTAGATGTTGGACCCAGGGTTTCTAAAGGAGAGATGCCTGGTCTTTCTCTTCACGGGAAGTTAAGAGCTCTTCCCTCCTGAAAACTTCTGGATATATTTGTTCAAATCATCACTAAAACGTTCCCCATGAAAGGGGAACCCTGCCAATAATTTCTTACAAGGAAGCTTGGCTGACCAGTTCTTAAGTCACAAAAGTCTGTGCATGTGTACAGACAGGAGAGCCAAACGAGAAACCTGCTGAATGAATCATTCAAGGCATAAACAGCAATAAACAGCGCTCAAGGTATATGTGCTCTGCTTTCAGCAGGATCATCCTCTTGGTTATGCCTGGCAGGCCATCTGACCTGATCATTTAAGGACTGGCAGACTCAAGTTGAACTGCCCCTAGGAAAGGAAGCCTTTAATAGTGACTCCAGTTTCCTGTCAACATGGTCCTTCAAGCCCTATGCATTATCCACTGGACAAGTCAAGTTCTTATTTAAGGAAGAGACTGCCACATCTACGGCTGGCATTCTCCACTTCTTAAACTTTTTCTCCATGGGATATAAATGGCGCACCCTTATGCGTGGACCAGCCATAAATCCATTTATTTTCTGCAGAATACCCAAAGAAAAACCTACGCGTAGGTGTGGCCTAAGCAGTGGTACGTCATCACGTCCACACGATACGGAATACACAGCACGGAGCCCTAACTCACAGGAACGAAGGAGAGGAGACACGCATCCTTCATTCATTACTTGCGCTGCACCAACTATCAGATTGTGAGTGCAATTTCATTTATTCATTAAACCCTTTTACCTACATACTACACCATAGGTTGTTTTTTGTTTTTGTTTCTTTTCCCATGAGTTTGTGACGCATCCTCATACCCCATTCAACATACGCGTGGAGCCATCATATGCTTTGCCTGTTGCTTTGGAGAAGTCTGCCTGGGAAGACTATAAACATCCCTAAGCCTATTTGACCGCTATCCTTACGGTCAATCTTTGCGGTAAGGAGACAACCTATTCACTGGGTGGCCCTTTGGTGGAAGATTTTGTTGTGTCCATTTGTTTCACTGATTATGGAACTTTATCTTTTGGATCACTCTTAATTTTCATTTCACATGATCACATTTGTTATTTCATGTTACCTCAGCTATGAGTTTTATCATGTTTATCACTTTTTCACCAATTATGTAATCATTTATTTAGCGCTGTACCTTATTTTTTTGTATTTGTTACGTTATAAAAATATCCAAAACTTTGAACATTTCACAGAACACTGATCACTTCATCATTCGAAAATGAAAAGAGCATGACACAACTGCAAACCTACCAAGACATGGCTGTCCACCTAAACTGACAGGCCAGGCAGGGAGAGCATTAATAAGAGAAGTAGCCAAGAGGTCCATGGTAACGCTGGAGGAGCTGCAGATATCCACAGCTCAGGTAGGAGAATCTGTTTACAGGACAACTATTAGTCATGCACTCCACAAATCTGGTCATATGGAAGAGTGACAAGATGAAAGCCATTGTTGAAAAAAAAGGCAAAAGAAGTCCTGTTTGCAGTTTGCGAGAAGCCATGTTGGGGACACAGCAAACATATAGAAGGTGCCCTAAAAGCAAAACGCTATGCGTGTCAGAAAAACAACACTACACATAACCCTGAACACACCATTCTCAACATTAAACATGGTGGTGGCAGCATCATGTTGTAGGGATGCTTTTCTTCAGTAGGGACATGAAAGCTGGTCAGAGTTGATCGGAAGATGAATGGAGCCAAATACAGCGCAATCTTAGAAGAAAACCTGTTAAAGTCTGCAAAAGACTTGACTGGGTTGGAGGTTCACCTTCCAGCAGGACAATGACCCTAAACATACAGCCAGAGTTGCAATGGAATGGTTTAGATCAAAGTATATTCAAAAAGTTCCATTTTGGTCTCATCTGACCAGAGCACCTTCTTCCACATGTTTGCTGTGTCCACCACATGGCTTTTCGCAAACTGGACTTCTTGGGGCTTTCTTTCAACAATAGCTTTCTTTTGGTCACTCTTCCATAAAGGTCAGATTTGTGGAGTGTACGACCAATAGTTGTCATGTGGACAGATTCTCCCACCTGAGATGTGGATCTCTGCAGCTCCTCCAGAAGTACCATGGGCCTCTTGGCTGCTTCTCCGATTAATGCTCACCTTGCCCGGCCTGTCCGTTTTGGTGTACAGCCATGTCTTAGTAAATTTGCAGTTGTGCCACTCTCTTTCCATTTTCGAATGATAGATTGAACAGTGTTCCCTGAGATGTTCAAAGCTTGGGATATTTTATAACCTCACCCTGCTTTAAACTTCTCCACAACTTTATCCCTGACATGTCTGTTGTGTTCCTTGGCCTTCATGATGTTGTTTGTTCACTAAGTTTCTCCAACAAACCTCTGAGGGCTTCACAAAACAGCTGTATTTATACCGATATTAAAATACGTTATATTTTAGAATATCAGAGTAAAGGGGGCTGAAAACAAATGTATGCCGCACTTTTTTTTTTTTTTTTTAAACAAATATCTGAAAACACAACATTGATCATTTTCCTTCCACTTCACAATTATGTGCCACTTTGTGCTGGTCCATCACAAAATTCTAATAAAATACATTTACACTTTTGGTTGTAACGTGATAAAAATGTGGAAAATTAAAGGGGTACGAATACTTTTTCAAGACGCTGTGTGTGTGTGTGTGTGCGCGCGCACGTATGTGTGTATATGTATGTATATATATATATATATATATATAACTCTTCCCAGCTTCTCTCTCCACTAGAGATTCCCCTTTGTTTCCTATATTAGGCAACCTGGCGTTTCCCCCTGGACTTGGAATGGAGTACAAGACACTCTCTCAGATGGGTTGAGACTGTGCATCTCATTTTTTTTAGTGTAGCTCGCCATGGATTCTACGGTGCTCTTCCGCCAGAAGTGGGCTCAAATACCCTCCCCTAAAATGTGACACCGAGGGGGGGGGTGGAGTTGGGGGGAGTAATTGGATCAGTGGAAGTTCTATTTCTGAGTGGAACTCCACTTTAAACTTTTCCTTTACAGCAATTCAACAAAATATCCTTCAATCTACCTAAAGTTGTCAATTTATACACCTCAGTTATTACATAAATACACCACTGATAGCTGTTGGAGATGCCAGACAGACATATATTCTGGTCTTGCCCTAAACTGAAATATTTTTGGACAACTGCTGCAAAAATATAGGGGGCGCTATACAAGTGACACAATAAAAATTGTATACTGTGACCCAATATATACTCAATTCCTCTAATGCAAAAATATACCACAATTCCTGTGAAATAATGTGATCCAAGAAAGTCCTTGTTTATGTCAATCACACTAAAAATAAGTCCCAACTTAATTTTTTTTTCATAAATTGCTTGACATCCAGTGATGATCAATCTTGCTGTGAAAAAAAATAACTTCTCCAATTATGCAGTGTATATCGCGACACGCAAAGTGCACAGGATATAAATTGTGCTTACCAGATATAATTGACCTCTTTAATTAAAAAGATGGTCAGATACGCTTGAGCAGGAAAATGCCTGCCTACAAATCAATTGACAGGAGTGTGTACGATAACCTCTTCCTCTGAGCTTATGGATAGGACATGTAACACAAATGAAAAGCTTCCATGGTGCAATATTGTTTAATAAAATTCTTGAGTATAAAAAGTTAGCCGAGCATTAAAAATTGCCTAACCCGGCACTGGGGCTGCAGGCTTGTCTGGATGCAGTGCTCTCCCATCTCCGTGGTGGCATGCATTCCACCGGCTGTTAGCGGTAACCAGATGGATAGGAAGTGGCGTAGGACAAAGACGTGTGACCAGGTACTGCCGTCGACGTACATTTTGTTTTTGTCTTCAGGGGGCGGTACCTGGTCACTGGACGTCACGGTATTTGTAGTTTGAGCGAAAGAGGGGAGTGATTGGTGGACGAGGAAAGTTTGCCAATAAGAATTCAGCCGTGGTGCTTAACATGACATAATGCTAGCAATTGCTGGTGTTGCATAAAACATACCAATTTAACACTCCTTGGTACAATCTAAGATAAATAATAAAGTTTTGAAACTCTAAATATAGTTATTACATTATTTAATATAGTCCTTACTACATTTAGTAGATTTATGAATTACATCAAATGGAAACTTTAAAATCATATAATTGTTTTACCTAACCATTATTTGATATTAATAGCAATTTATATAAACTATGTTGTTCTGCATCCGTATCATACCTCAACATCTAGTGTCCCTACACATGAAAGGAATGGATGCTGTTAAGCCATCAACATTATCCGTAGTGACCACTAGATGGTGCTCACTAGTAATTGTTCTTAATTTAGGATTGAATATACATCCAATCTAAAGGTTACACAACAGGTTATGGGGTGCCACCAAAAAGGGGGTGAATGGGTGTGGTATTGATTAGAATTCTTATACGTTTAGATTGGGCAGAAGAGATTTAAATTGGCCAATCCAAAGCTGGTTGATTGACTAATAATTAGTTTGATTGTCACATTGCCCTCCAGCCTAGTATGGGGGGCACAAACTTATTTCCTAATCATTAGACAGGAAACAGTTCAGATCTAGTTCTATATTCATGCCATATGGCTGCACAGTTTCTACAACCATTTGGTCTCATTTTGTGAAATGGCTCGCTTCAAATGGGTCCCTCTTAGTGTCTGGACATCTTATCTATTCCATAAAAGGTGCACAGACTTGGATCACAATTATGATGGCTTTTAAAATGTCTGTACACACTATGGTTTAAGAATCCCTTTATGTTAGCAAGGTGTTCATTTATTCTTATTTTGAAGAATTATTGAACACCTTGCCAACAAAAGTTTATGGATAAGTAAGGAAGAGGTTATCGTACACACTCATGTCAATCAATTTGTAGGCAGGCATTTTCCTGCTCAAGCGTATCGGACCATCTTTTTAATTAAAGATGTCAATTATCTCTGGTAAGCACAATTTATATCGTGTGCACTTTGAGTGTCGCCATATACAGCATATGGTGACGGACATACACTGCATAATTGGAGAAGTCATTTTTTTTACAGCAAGATTGATCATCACTGGATGTCAAGCACTTTATTAAAATGTGTTTGATTATAAGTTGGGACTTTATATGATTATTTTTAGTGTGATTGGCATAAACAAGGACTTTCTGCACCCACTTCCGGCCCAGCATTCACGGGCAAAAGACGGGCATTACATCACATCCCGTCTCCCGCCCGTTGTGTGCTGGGAACACTCGGCTCCCAGCACACAGCTGGAGCCAATTCGCGGGCGCAGCGCGACTCGCGCATGCGCCGTAGGGAACCGGGCAGTGAAGCCGCAGCGCTTCACTTCCTGGTTCCCTCACCGTGGATGGAGGGGGGAGCAGCAGGGTGACGAGCGATCGCTCATCCTCTGCTGCGGACGGCGCTGGACTCCAGGACAGGTAAGTGTCCTAATATTAAAAGTCAGCAGCTGCAGTATTTGTTGCTGCTGGCTTTTAATATTTTTTTTTTAGCTGAACCATCCGCTTTAAAGTGGAGCTCCACCCAAAAACGTAGCTTCCGCTGTTTAGAACCCTGCCCCCCTCCAGTGTCACATTTGGCACCTTTCAGAGGGAAGGGGGGTGCATACCGGTCTAAGACAGGCATTTTCATCCACTTCCGGGAACACGGAACTACGAAAGCCACGCCATTACCCGCAGCCCCCGCTGTCTTCTGGGAAAAACACTGTTCCCAGGAGAGAGAGGGGACCAGTGACGGCGCAGCGTGCTACTTGCACATGTGCAGTAGTGAACCGACCAGTGAAGCCCTATAACGCTTCACTTTTCGATTCCCTAACCAAGGATAGCGGCAGGTGCATTAGAGGGACGAGCGATTGCTCGTTCTCGACCGACATCGCGGGCGCACTGGACAGGTAACTGTCCATTTTTTTTAAAAGTCAGCAGCTGCAGTATTTGTAGCTGCTGGCTTTTCAAAAAATAAAAAATTTGGCGGAACCTCCGCTTTAAGTATATATTGGGTCACAGTATACAATTTTTATTGTGTCACTTGTATAGCGCCCCCTATATTTTTGCATCACTCAGATAGAATCTATACATTTCATCTTTAGGGGAGCAGCTTAGTATTAAAGTGGGGGTTCACCCTATAAAACAAAATTCTAACATTACATGGAGCCGACCTAGGAGAGCGACAGTTTTTTTTCGTACATGCCATTTTCACCACCGGGTAGGTAATCGTGTGGGACTGGACGTTCCTAATCACAGGCTGTGATTGATGTGCTTCTGACCGGCGCATACTGCGCATCACGAGTTGCCGAAAGAACCTGAACGTCGGTGCTGCTCTATACGGTGCCTGTGCACCGACGTTCTGCTTTTTTCGGGAACTCGTGACGCGCAGTATGCGCCAGTCGGAAGATCGTCAATCACAGCCTATGATTAGGAACACCCAGTCCCGCACGATTACCTACCTGGAAGCCGGGGGTGAAAATGGCCCTAAAATGGTATGTACCAAAAAAAAAACAGCATACTGTTGCTCTCCTAGGTCTGCTCCATGTAATGTTAGAATTTATTTTTTATGGTGAACCCCCGCTTTAAGGCGTTTTAAGTTTAATTTTCAATTTGGCGTGGAAATATTTTGTTACAATTCCGGACGACTGTCTGGAAAATCACCCAAAAATTCACAGACCATAGGATTCCCGACGATCCTGCTTTCTTTTTACTCCACGATACCACAATCCCATCAAAACAGTACCCAAAATCAATTGTACGACATTTATTTAATGCTGCCAAATACTGCAGTCCCTTACTTTGAAAGAAACAAACGCCTGTCTCTATTGGGAATTGGCTGCACGGCTTTCAAAACTTTAGATACCGAAAATACAGCATATGTTCCACTGGTTGATGCATAACTAATTAAGCTGCCACCCGCAGAGATGGACCCATTTAAAACATTTCACCTCTCCTTCTCCTCTCCTGCTGGAATAAAGACTTGCCTTTACATCACAATACTTTCATTTGCTCCTATATGGATGCAGCTTTCTTTGGGCTTCAAATTCATTATATAGAGATGCAAGTGGCTATGATAAGATCTGAGCACCTTAAAGTATAATTATGCTGGAATATATCAGGTCATGTAAGTAAACTGGTACGATTATTCTGTCAGGCGCCGTACACACGGCAGAGAACCTCGACGGGCAGAACACATCGTTCCGCCCGTCGAGGTTCTCTCCCGGCCGTCGAATTCGGCGACCCGCCCGTCGGGAATGGCAACCAGCCATTCTTCCAGGCGGGCCGTCGAGGAAATAGAGAGCGTGCTCTCTATTTCGGCTCGACGGGCTTCCCGACGGGAAGCTTCGCCGAGACCGTACACACGGCCGAGGTCCTCGCTGAAATGTGCATTCCAGCGAGGTTCTCGCTGATTTTCAGCGAGAACCTCGGCCGTGTGTACGGCGCCTCAGTGTTTATGCTTATATTGACACAGTTTTCTATACTGCCATTTTAAAATTGACATAAAAAAAAAACATTTGGGATGGAAGTCTCGCTTACCTTTGCACAGCTTCCTGATCAGGCTCTCCATCTGAGCTCTCTTCATCCACTGGGGTAACCGCAGGTACTGCCTATGACACAAAGCAAAACAAAAAAAAAATGTAGGTTCGAAAATAAAAAGAAAACATTCTTTCAAAGTTCTACGTTCAGATTTTACCAAGTCCTGAGAGCAGAGTTGTTTAGCCTAAAACGTGTACAATTAGTTTATTTTTGGCATTTGCAGCTTTACGCTAGACACAGTAGTAAAATATCTGTGTGCTTCAAGTTATTTATACCGTCAATTAATATAAATACAGTACATGGAAGTTATACATTTAGCCGCTTATATTTTATTTAAAAAAAAAAGGATTTTTAATAAACAGCTTACCTGTAAAATCCTTTTCTTGAAGTACATCACGGGACACAGAGCGCATAGCCATTACATATGGGTTATATGGGTACCTTCAGGTGTGGACACTGGTGTAATCAACTTCACAGGAAGTTCCTCCCTATATAACCCCCTCCCACTGAGAGTGCTTCAGTTTTGTAGCAAGCAATTTCTCTGAGGTTACACAATGTTCCCCAAAAGAGGGGTGGGAGCTCTGTGTCCCGTGATGTACTTCAAGAAAAGGATTTTACAGGTAAGCTGTTTATTAAAAATCCTTTTTTCTTTATCGTACATCACGGGACACAGAGCGCATAGCCATTACATATGGGATGTCCCAAAGCAATGCTCCATGAAGGGAGGGAGACCGTAAGGCCAAAAATAGCCAAACAGAAAATATATCAGGAGGTAAAAAAAAAGCTCCACCAACAGAAAAAAAGGGGCGTGAACCGGGCCAGAGGATTCTATACTGCTGCCCGTAGGACCGCCTGCCCAAATGCTGCGTCCGTAGCTTTTGTGACGTCCAACTTATAAAATTTAGTAAACGTATGTACGGAAGACCTGGTTGCCGCTTTGCAAACCTGTGCCATAGAGATCTGATGGTGTGCCGCCCAAGAGGCACTCATGGCCCTCGTAGAATGGGCCTTAACTGATAAGGGAGGTGGAACGCGCTTCAGACCATAGGCCTGAAAAATCAGCTGCTTAATCCACCTAGCCAAGGAAGACTTGGCAGCCGGCTGACCCTTCTTGGGGCCATCCGGGAGAACGAAAAGCACATCTGTTTTCCGAATCTTTTCTGTAGCCTTGAGATAAACCCTCATGGCTCGGACCACGTCCAAAGTATGAAGCAGTCTTTTCTCTCTGGACTGGGGAGTAGGAAAGAAGGATGGTAGGACTAGGTCCTGATTCAAGTGAAAACTGGATATGACCTTAGGAAGGAAAGAAGGCTGAGGCCGCAGAACCACTCTGTCCTTATGCAGAATAAGGTACAGTTCCCTGCAAGACAAGGCTGCCAGCTCGGAGACCCTTCTGGCCGAAGCCATAGCCACCAAGAAAACCAACTTTCGGGTTAGCAGCACAAGAGGGATTTCTGTCAGAGGTTCAAACGGCTGCTTTTGTAAAGCTGACAAGACCAGATTTAAATTCCAGGGGCAGAGGGGAGCTCTAATAGGGGGATTCACATGCAAGACCCCCTGCAAGAAGGTTTTCACAAGCGAATGCGTGGCCAAAAGCCTTTGAAACCATATCGATAAGGCAGACACCTGCCCCTTTAGAGTACTAAGAGCCAACCCCTTGTCAACGCCTACCTGGAGGAATCGCAAGATCCTGTCAATAAAAAACTTGCGAGGATGCCCTCCTTGAGGCTCGCCCCACTCCACATAGGTCCTCCAGACTCTGTAATAGATATTTCTAGAGACTGGCTTTCTAGCCTGAATTGACGTAGATATGACCTGGGCTGAGAGGCCTCTGCCCTTAAGAATTAGGGATTCAGCCGCCAAGCCATCAAATTTAGCTGCTGTGAAGCAGGGTGGTAGATCGGGCCCTGAGACAGCAGATCTGGGCGCAGGGGGAGTGGCCACGGTGCCCCTACTGACATCCTCACGATGAGTGCGTACCAAGCCCTTCTGGGCCAGGCTGGGGCCACCAGGATCACCGGCCTGCGCTCCACCCTGATCCTTCGTAGAAGGCGGGGAATCATCTGTAGTGGAGGGAACGCATACAGGAGAGAAAACTGGTGCCAGGGGCAAACCAACGCATCGGTCCCGTAGGCCGAGGGGTCCCTGGCTCGGGATACGAATTTGTCCAATTTCTTGTTGAATCTTGTTGCCATGATGTCCACATCGGGAACTCCGAATCTTTGGCAAATCTCTTGGAATACCTGGGGGTGAAGAGACCCCTCTCCCGGGAGTAACTGTTGACGACTCAAAAAATCTGCTTGAGAATTGTCTATCCCTGGGATGAACACTGCTGAGATGCAGGGTACATGGGCTTCGGCCCATGAGAAAATCAGGTTTACTTCCCTTTGAGCCGCTAGGCTCCTTGTGCCCCCCTGGTGGTTTATGTATGCCACCGCTGTGGCATTGTCGGACTGTATCCTTACTGGCAGACCCTGCAGGGGGAGAGTCCAGGCGACCAGGGCCAACCGAGCAGCTCTGATCTCTAGGACATTGATGGGAAGCAGACTATCTGCCTCTGACCACTGTCCCTGCTGGGTCCGTTTTCCTAAGATTGCCCCCCAACCTGTTAGGCTGGCATCTGTGGTTACTATTTTCCACGTGATGGGGCAAAAGGTTTTCCCTTTTGACAATTTTTGAGGGACCAGCCACCAGTACAGGCTGCGCCTGACTCCTGGGGAAGACCTAATGGACGGTCTAATGCCTGTATGGACCTGTCTACCATCTTTTCCAGCAGTCGCATGCATAGGCGAATAGTCGGCCTCTTTTTGCCTAGGACTATTTGAATTGTTTGAGTCAATGACCTGATCTTTTCTTGAGGTAAAAATATCCTCTGGCATTCTGTATCTAACCGAAGGATTAGATATTCCAACTGTCTTGTGGGTTGCAACCTCGATTTTCCTTGGTTCACAACCCACCCGAATTCTTGTAGATGCCGAACTGTGCAGACTACTGCATGATTGAGGTTGGAAGCTGATCTGTCGATAACCAGGAAATCGTCCAGGTATGCCAGGACCAAAATGCCTTCTGTCCTTAGGACGGCTAGCACCGGGGCTAACACCTTTGTGAATACCCGCGGAGCTGTTGCCAACCCGAAAGGGAGGGCTACGAACTGGAAATGACTTTGATCTATCATAAAACGAAGAAACTTGTGATGTGCTGGGTAGATCGGCACATGCAGATATGCATCCTTTATGTCTATAGATGCTAGAAAGTCGCCCTGATGCAGGCTGGCTGTCACTGAACGTATGGAATCCATACGAAAGGTCTGAATCTTTAGAAAGCGATTTAGGCGTTTGAGGTCTAGGATAGGCCTGACGTCGCCATTGGGTTTTGGTATAATAAAAGGTTGGAGTAGAATCCCAGACCCCTTTTTTGGGTTGGTACTTCTACAATTACTCCTTGGAGCAAGAGGCGATCCCACGCCTTTACGAGAGAGGCCCTCTTTAACGGGTCGCTTGGAAGACCTGACCCCTGAAAATGAGGAGGGGGGATTTCTCGAAACTCTAGTTTGTAGCCTGTGGCTACCACGGACCGAACCCAAAAGTCGGGAATTCTGGCCTTCCAGACTTCGGAGAAAAACTGAAGTCTTCCCCCCACCCAAGAGAGTGGGGACGCCCCTTCATGAATCTGACTTGATGACTGGTTTAGCCGGCTTGCGAGACCAGGGCCTCTTGTTTGCCGCGGCTTGTCCCTGTGGGCGGCTATTAACTGCTGAACGCCCGGGAGGCCGTCGATACTGACGGGAAGTCGAAGGGGCCGAGCCAGCAAAGGCCTGTCGTTTAAACGTGGGCCCACGCGGTCTTTTCTTGACCGGTAAGGAAGAACTTTTACCACTTGATATGGTTTGGATATATTTATCTAGGTCTTCACCGAATAGTCTTCCCCCATGAAAGGGAAACCCTGCTAAAAGCTTTTTGCAGGGTGCCTCTGCTGACCAGTTCTTTAGCCACAAAAGACGACGCATGTGAACCACCAGCAGAGATAACCGGGATGCCTGTTGGATGGAGTCCTTAATAGCATCTACTGCAAAGCAGAGAGCCCTAGGGAAATCTGCTAATTCACGAGTTTGCTGAGCCGGCATGTCCTTTAATATCTGTTTTGCCTGATCCTTTAAGGCCTGACAAACGCCAATGGCTGCCACCCCTGGCTGAACCATGGCACCTACTGTGGTGAAAGAAGCCTTCAGTAGGGTCTCTAATTTTTTGTCGACCGGATCCTTGAACATCTGGACATTTTCAACCGGACAAGTCAGGGATTTATTCACGCAGGAAATGGCCGCGTCCACTGTGGGGAGTGCCCATTTCTTTAAAAATTCCTCTTCCATAGGATAGAGAATAGAGAACCTCTTAGGAGGGATAAAGATCCTATCAGGTCGAGCCCAATCCTGGTAAATCACGCTCCGCAGAAGGGGGTGAATCGGAAAAGACACACAAGTTAATGGAGCCTTTAAAGAACCCAATGAGGATACCACAGGGGCTACTAGTTCTGGCACTGGAAGTTTAAAAGCAGTGCGAACTATATCGGTCAAAGACTGGATCCACAGGCTCTCCGCTTGAGAGGCCGAAAAATATTCATCTACAGTGGAACCCTCCATGTCTGAACCTTTGGGACTTGGGTCTGCTTGATCCCCTTGTGGGTCCCGTTCCTCCGAAGAGGAGACCTCCGCATCTGAAAACACCAAACTAGGTGAGGGGGATCTAGCCCGTTTGCTGCTTGGCAAAGGGCGGGCAAACAAAGCAGTTAACCTTTTCTCTAGCCCACCCAGGGTGGTCGCTAGCATTTCTTCCGTTACGTAAACGGGAATGGGTGGATCGGGGGCCGCCTCTGCCCCCAGCATCCCCAATGGCTCTTGTACTATGCTACTCGGTGGTCTAACTGGTGAGGGTGGGGCCGTTGAAGCCTGGCCTAAATCCTCTGACCCCGATGGAGACCTTTTGTTTCTTGGCACCTTTTGCAGCCTTGGCTGGTCCTGATGCCTTTGGAGCCATTGCACAACCTTGAGTCACCCCTCTAGCCAACACCTGACTGTTGTAGCTAGGAGTAATTAATATGAGAACAGGCTGAGGAAAAATGAAAAAATGTTGTATATATATATTTTTTTTTTTTTTTTTTTTTTTTACCCGCCTGGGAGGTAGCAATACTGAGGAAAACCTGTGAGTATTGCAACACCAATGCCCGTTAGCCGGAGTCCAAGGTTGACTCAGATACTGCTGGATCTAAGGCTGAGTCCCTTTAAGCAAAAAAACTTTTTTTTTCTGGTCAATAGTGGAACTAAGTCCTAGACCTGAAGATCCACAAACCGCCACTGGGTGTCACTGTGGCCCAGCTGCGCGCTCTGTGTCCTTCTTCCTCTGCCTCCAGGAGGGAAAGACCAGCCAGAGAAAAAGTTTTACTTTTAAAACAGACCCTGACGCCGCTGGCCCGCCCCCCCAACGCACGCCGACGCTATAAAAGGCGGCGTGCACGCGCGCACACGCGCGCGCGCACCCCCCCACGCTGAAAACAACATGGAGGAAGCAGAGCAGAGGAAAAACATGGACCAGCGCCAGGCAGCACCAACAGACACCAGGTAAGCACTAATCTTATTGTAGTGCACAGAGAGAGGAAGCTGTCCCCATGGGCTTCCTAAGAAACAGGAGTTTTCACCAGCAATTTCCTCTTTAAAACATGTGGGGTTGCAGTATCAATGCTAACAGGCAGACCTGGGGTGAGTAGCAAATATATATCTTACACAAGTATACATATATCTACATGTTATCTGGGTAAACATTAGTATCCCATCCTGCCCACACAGACATAGTGGAGATAGTGGCTGATGCACAAGCATACCATTAGCCAACCCAGAACCCCCAGGGGGATACCTACTGTCGACCCAAGTCCCGCAGGTTCCCTCTTACCTGCTCCACGCCGCAGGGTATTGCAAACTGCAAGAGGCCCAATCTTCCCCCATCTCCGTGGGTATTGTCTCGGACCTTCAGGGACCGGGGTCCTGTGTTAAGGAACCCACACCCCTGGACCTATATAGCATCCTGGCATCAGTAGCGTTTAGTCCTGGGAGAGACCAAGGCACTGGAGCCCAGAATCCAGCCCTCCAAGGAGAGGCATTATAGGCAACACCCCACGCAGGCAGGGCCCGGGTACCGTACACCTTGGCTTTGAAGCACTTCGGACGGATCCGGCTAGCTATCCTGGGTCCCGAGACCTCCGAGGGACAGCTAGACGTGACCAACACCTAAGACACTGGCGAAAAAACTGAAGCACTCTCAGTGGGAGGGGGTTATATAGGGAGGAACTTCCTGTGAAGTTGATTACACCAGTGTCCACACCTGAAGGTACCCATATAACCCATATGTAATGGCTATGCGCTCTGTGTCCCGTGATGTACGATAAAGAAAATGGCTTTTATTAGTAGATCATGGCAAGCTATGGCTGCCTGGGAGTGGGGAGCACTGCCGGCAACCTGGGTTGAATGGGAGTCCTGCGATCGTGGAGGGGAAGAGAAAGGAAAAGCCATCTGGATTATCAGAGAAACACAGCGATAACCGCTTTCATTTCACATTGCTTTGTTAGCCGCTGCTCGCTGCATCATACAGCCCCTTATCCTGGTCCCGGGACTTTGATAGACAGATCACCGTCCAGGACAGGCAATCTGTCAATCAAAGTTCCCCGGCCATGGAACGTTGAGTGGCGGGAACATGGCAATAGAAATGAAAGTTGTTATCGCTGTGTTCCCTGCGCTCTGATCATCCAGGCGGCTCTCCTGTTCCTCTCCTCCCCTGTACAGGTAGGCTGCATGGTGGACACAGATAAAAGTGGTGTTAATATTTATGTTTTACTTATTCCTGCATAAAACATTTAAAGGGGTGTTCCAGCCAAATGTTATGTTTATTAAAAGTCAGCAGCTACAAAAAGTGTAGCTGCTGGCTTTTAATAAACATACACTTACCTGCTCCAGCGTTCCAGCGACGCGCCGGCCGGGGCTCCGCTCCGCTCCCCCCCTCCCCGGTCGACATCCTCATTGCTACTGTGGGCACCCGGCCGTGAAGCCGAAAGCGCAGGCGCGCGCGGCCCGGTGCTGCGCCGTCCCATTGGACAGGCGATCGCCTAGGACCTGTCAGTGTCCTAGGCCATCGCCTACAGGGAGGGGCTGCAATAAGGTGATTAGGCTTAATCGCCTTACCAGCCCCTCGGCGGAAGGAAGAAGTGGGAAGTCCCACTCCTCCTGAAGCCCTCACTCCCCCCCCAAAAAAATTACATGTCAAATGTGGCATGTAAGGGGGTGAGGAGTGGGATAAGCGGAAGTTCCATTTTTGGGTGGAACTCCGGTTAAGGTGTCATTTCATGAGATAATTTATGAGGGCGTGTTTAGGAGCGGGGCAGGGTCAGGGTTGGATGAGGGAAAATTGTGGCGAGTAACCCTTGTGGCCTGTCTGGTAGCTCAGGACTTGAAATTTTAAGCACTGTAATAGAAGCCTATTAGGCTGGGTTCATGTGTGGCCGGGGTTCACAGCATGTGGTCCAGTGCATCCCAGTTCACAGGTACAGGTGCGAATCAGGTCCAAGTTTTTGCCCGAATTCACCTGAAATGGACCCAAAGACATAGCACCCTTCTGCAATCCGGACCATGGCTGTGTGAACCGTCTCCATTGAGCACAGGTTACACTTGCCTATCATGCGAATTGAATGCAAAGAAATCCACATGCAAGTTGGATATATGTGAACCCAGCCTTAATGCTGCATCTAACTTTTCAGAACATTGCAGACACCAGAACTGTCCCTGTATCCGACTCGTGCACTTCAAATATATGATTATGTTTACTGTATCCTCAAAAGTCATAGATGTGACTGACAGAGGCAAAGTTAACATGGCTGTGATCCAACTCCCAGGCAATACCAGCACATAAGTGGTTTATTTTGTATCTGTATGCATATTTTAGTATTCATGTACCTAACAGAGAGAAATCAACCACCAAGCACTCACAGTTGTCATTGTGACAAGTGGGGATGGTCCACGTGGCCTCTTCAGGAGTTGCTGCGCATGTAACTGGATGTTCGCCCCTCCATCAGATGCTCTACGCCCAAGAGGCCCCATGCCATTCAGAAGCTGAAGGGTTGGAGGCTGCAACAGGGACTGTTCCTGTGTGTATAAAAAAAATTAAAATCAGGAAAGGATCAGAAAGAAATATACATTTGACTGTTCAAGCACTGTGCACCAGTTGTCACCCAACAGTTACGTGCAATCCCACATTTCAATGGCTTTTTAGACCATGCTTACCATCTTCCCTCTGCTGTAAAATAATATGAATTGAACATAAAGGTTACAAATATGTAAATAAAGATGTGATATCTCTCTGCTGACAGCCAGATCAGCAAATCTGCGGTCAGGGACCTTCCTGTGCTTTGCACGCTGTGTCGCACATCTCATAATTGTTTGTGCTCTTTACATGGGTACTTCTAACCATGCTGCAGCTGCTTGATATAGCATTCAGCAAAGGTGGATTTCCGATTTCTTGTATCCTTGGTCTCAGTCCTTGCTCTGGTCATCCTACCCCTGAAGTGTTTCTAGTTCCAGTATCTGAACTCCTTTCTCCCGGGTCATTTTCACTCCTGATTCCTGCCTAGTCCTATAGTCCTCGTTACCTGCCTTGCCTGTTCTCTGGCCTGCAGAACTCCCTGGATCGGACATCAACAGACTGCCATCTGCCCTGACTTTAGCTCTGCACTTTCGCTTAGATGCTTAGCTCAATATTGCAGGTATAGACTTTCACTATTCACCACAACTTCTCTAGTTCTTCGCTCACCTTCATTATGAAAGGCCTCCAATTAAAGTCTAACTATGCGAGACTCATCAGAAAACACATCAACATTTTGCTCATAGAGAAATTTGGACCAAAAAGTTTATTGGTTAAACAAGATGGACTTTTTTTCAGACTATGTCAATCCAATGAACATCTGTGACTTAAAGAAAACCCGTCATACTTTTTAACATAATTAAAAATAAAAGTCCTTCCTAAAATCACAAAGTCTACACATAGTGTTCATTAGCTTTAAATAAAAAATAAAAAAACGTCTGTACATATAAGAAACACTGAAATTACGCTTAAGCTGGCCATACACTGTATGAATTTCAGACATTTTATGAGGAACAGTTGGAAACTCAATGAGTAGGTGGCCCTATTGGTCACCTCCTACCCAACGCCCCTCAACTGAAAGGTCTAAGCCAGGGTGTTTTTGAATATTTTTGTAGTCAAGACACAATTCCGGGGCACACCAGACGGAGGGCTAGTTCCCGCAAGGAAGTGCATCCGACACCAAGTGCTTTTTGTGCATGTTCTGTTTTTATTACGCTGCCCTATGCTCATGACTTTTAAATTGAGCCCCACCAAAATACATGATATTGCAGTACCAAGAGTATAAGTGGGCGCAAGCAAACGTGCAATTGGTGTATGCCAGAGGGGAGAGTTGGTGGTGCCATTATGGATTATTGGCATCCGTGTGCAACTGCAAAAGGCAACGCATTGGGGTGGGTTGGGATCTGTCAGGTTTTTTGTTCGGCCCGCTGAATGTGCACACAGCACTCCCTGACAGTTTCTAGATTAATATAGATAACAGGCACTTCATTGTACAGACTCTCACTTTAAAACCTTAAAACGGGCCAGTTTAAAGTTTATTTCGACGTTTGCAGTAAAATTTGCAACAACTGCACTAGATGTTTATATGCTCCCATTCACACAGCATTCCTCAAATACATTTTGAAAAAAATATGTCTTGACTTTTAAAAGGTTTATCAACAAATAGTCTCATGGCAGGCTGCAAGCAATTCGAACTCAGAGTGAGTCTGTCCCAACAGAAAGGCTAAAGACAGGCTGAGTGTTCTCTCAATAAAGTGATACTACATAAAAAAAAAAAATTTAAATGAGAGTTCAGGAAAGACAGACTAACATATTGTATAGTCTTCTTCCCCAAAACAAGACCTTTATTATGTGCTTGGCAACTCTCCAAAATGCTACACCAATATCCCGTTGTAGGTGTCTCTTTGCCAAGCCGACTGCAAAGGAAACACTTGAGCGTGTGTGCTGCCATAGACACACAGTGCCAAGCAAGCCAACCCCTTGCACCCTCCCTATCAGATCCTGAAAGACCGCTGCAGGAGCCAATCACTTGCATACCCTCAGTTCCCCCCTGCAACCAGGAAGCTCCACTGAATGTTGAGCCAAAAGCAGCGAGAGGGACACCAGGTAAGAGTTTAGGGGGCGGGAGAGACCAGACAGTGAACATCGTTTAACTGTTGGCACAGCAACGACAGGATCAATTATGCCCAACACAAATCCCAAGCACCTTTATTAATCAAAGGGGAATTAAGTAAGATTTTTCAGTGCTGGCGCTGAGAGAAAAGAGCATTTTAAAAAAGTAGCAGAAATTTTGAAATATTTTAGATTTACTATATATTCTATGTGAATAAGAATATGTAATAAAATATAAAGTAGGAGTCAAAACTGGAGATACCCTTTAAAGGGCCAGTTCACCAGACGCAGTTCTGTGCGCATTTGTTCAGCACAAAATGCATACACAGTGTTTTGAATGTATTCCAATGGCTTTAGTTCACATGATGCAGTCAGTTCCCGGTCAGTTTTTACACCGCACACTGACTGCATGTTGTGAACTAGAGCCATTGGAATATATGGAAAACACTGTGCATGCATTTTTAGTGCACAGAACTGAACGCAACTGCATCTGGTGTGAACTTCTTTGTCCAGATCCTCCCTGTGAACTGTTCAGGTTATATTTATGTACCTTGTATTCAAGGTGACCACTGGGAGGCATGTTCTGCATTGGATGAAGAGTATTGGTGTTCTGTGTCACTGGAAGGAATGGTGTCTGTGGAGTGACTCGTGGGAATCCAGGAATGATCTTCTGCAGCTCCTCTGCACCCCCCTCACTGCTGGAAAATATTTAATATTCAATAAAAACACTGTATATAAGAAATTTAACAATTGGTCACAGAAAAATGTAGCAGCTTTGCTTATTGTATGCAACCGCTATTGTAAATGACATGGCAGTAACTAAAATGCACAAAAGCAGGTATACATTTCCGACAACAAAGGGCAAGAAAGAGATGAAAAAGTGAGAAGTTTCAAACTAGCTAAGCCATCACACCCCAAATGAGAAGATAAAAAATAAGCAAAAGTAGACCAACATGTTATACCAAAAGCTGCTTACATTTAAATTGACAAAGCAGTTAAAAATAAATAAAAAATAAATAGCACTGGTGTGCAAACAAAAGCAAAAATTAAGATCAAATTTCAGCTGTATGATTAAATGCAAATGCTAAAATGCACAAGTTTTGTGAAGATAATTTAATTTTCCCCCTTTACATGAGTGTGTGCGTGTAATATATCATATATATATATATATATATATATATATATATAGACACACACACACACACACACACACACACACACACACAGTATTTATCGGCGTATACCGTGCACTTTTTTCCCCTTAAAATAAGGGGGAAATCGTGGGTGCGCGATATATACGCCACTACCCGTGCTCAGTTTGAACTGAGCCGCCGACATATACCGAGTGCAGTACACTCGGGTACAATCGGCAAGGCTCGGCTTCGCTCGTGCTCACACATAAACGTCACAGAGCGTGAGCACGAGCGAGCGTGAAGCCGAGCTTTGACGAATGTACCCGAGTGTACTGCACTCAGTATATGTCGGTGGAGGCGTTCAAACTGAGTGTGGGAATTCGACTCGGAACAGCGATGGAGAAGCCGGGAGGACACCGAAGACGGACGCCGGACAAGGCCGCCGATGGACGCTGCGCAAGACACCAAAACTGTAAGTACTAAAATTTATTTTTACAGGAATTTTGGGTCGACATACGCGGGAGCGCGCAATACCCCAATAAATACGGTATATATTTATATATATATATATATATATATATATATATATATATATATATATATATATATATATATATATATATATAAAAATTATGTTTTCTTTAAGATTTTTTATATACAAATAGTTAACTCAATTGGAGGCCTACCCATGCCTACAGGTTGAATGCAATAGGGGTGGGCTGGTACAGGCTACCAAGTACTGTATTGTTATAAGAACAATCTTATAAACCAAGGTAACTTGGTTGGTTACTAAGGATTAATATGATAATTTTAATCTGTACTGTAAAGTAAATACTTTAAAAACAAAACAAAAAAAAATGCACATAAGTACTGTATTGAAACAAAAAAAATAAAACCTAGTTTGCCCACATGTGAATTTAAGTAAAAATGTCACTAACTGTGTATCTGGCACGCCAACTGTGTGCCGCCTCATCGACAGATATCGAACCAGTGCCTCTGGTGAAGGCTCTTCTCCTTCATCGCTGTCCAGATTCATGGTGCCATTTGTCTAAAATTAAACAGACAAAATATAGAAGGGTTAATACATCAGGTTAACAAATGCAGCAGAAAGTACAGAAAAGGGTTGTGCTGCATTGTGTAAGCAGACAAGCACTAATGGAAACCTGTCATGAATTCCCT
This sequence comes from Rana kukunoris, assembly GCA_029574335.1. NCBI lineage: Eukaryota > Metazoa > Chordata > Amphibia > Anura > Ranidae > Rana > Rana kukunoris. The sequence goes on along the minus strand of CM056058.1, from coordinate 48,680,332 downwards.
CTCGCTTCAGTACAAAGTCATTGAGCTACAACCTGTATGCAGATAATGAGTTCTGCATTTCACAGACTTTATCATTATACTTCTTCATGGCCAGAGACTAAGGCTGCATTCACACCTGAGCGTAGCGTTTTCGGTAATCTTCTCGTGCGCAGTCACACGTATTCGCACGTTTGCATACGGTGTCCGACGTTTTTGAACTTCGACGTTTTTTATTTTAGCCAATAGGAAAAATTATCATCTCTTTCATCACTTTTTGCTATGTTTGTAGATTTTTTTTATCTTCTGCCTGGGTGAAATGTTATATTGACTAAAGCGACAAAACGCCTGTAGAAACACTCATTGTCACGCTAGACAATTGAATCTAGCGTTTCCATTACTTTCTATGGGAATACAAACGTTCTAAAATGCCCAAATCTGCCCAATTCGCGAGCTTCAGGCGTTTTGGAGTGGACATGTGAACCATCTTCATTGAGATGAATGGATTTTTCCTCCTCTAGCGTTTTGGAGCTTCACGCTTCAGGCGATAAAACGCTCAGGTGTGAATGCAGCCTAAAAAGCACCGAAGTTATGGGAACAGAAACAGCCAGGCAACTAGCATCTTTACAAGAAAATCAGCTGAAAGCCCCCGTTATTTTCCCCCTCTATTTGTTCTGGTGATTATTGTGATCGAAAAAGAAAATGAGGGATATTCCAAAAGTTTAGATTTGTCCTCCACACTAGAGGTAAGAGAAAATTGTCTAACGGGGATACTTATTACAAAGAGAACTTAGGAGGGGAATTTTCCTCATTTGGGGAGATTTCCTCTAACTTCCTGTTACGTCTCTGGCACAGGGAAGTAAAGGGAAATTTCCCTATTGGTAGACAGATGGCAGAAAAATAACTTGGCAGGGATGGATTTTAACCCTTTCCTACAAAAAAAGTGTTGGATCTTGCAATAAAGATTCGGCCCCCTTCTCCTTAAATCGTAAAAACATATACAGGTAACATAACTATTTCATAACTGGACCTTGCATTTTAATGCAAAGTCCACTTTGAGGCAGAGAGACAGAATTTAACATAAGGACCTATAACTGGGATATGTTGGCAACCCTGTTACTTTAATGGCTAGTCACAGTGTGATCACAAAGTCACAGCATTCATGTGTCAACAGTTCCTTCCTGTGAACTTACTTAAAGTGGAAGTGCAGCCTAACCCTAAAATCACTATATCAATAGACATCCATGATCTAACCTATCTGGCCTTGTAAAGAAGAAAATCTGTATACATACCTTTTTTGAAGCTGCTCCGGTCCCCAACGGCATAAGCTGTGCAGAGGACACAGCCAACAGCTGCTTTGAAATGAATGGGAAGTGACGTCACCCATAGAGTTACTATGGGGCTCCCGTTGTCGGCTGCCTCCTCTGCGCTTGCCTACACAGCAAATCCGCCGCTGACAGCTCAGCGTGGGATCGGATCCGCTTCAGAAAAAGTACTTATATCGATTTCTTCTTTACAGGGCTAGATAGGTTAGTGTCCCACATAGATGTGAACAAGAACCAAGCTTCATGTCATGCCCAATTGACATTCCAACTACCTTTTTATTATTGGTAGCTCTGCAAATTACATTCATATACATTCATATGCCGACTTGTGATCCTATCTATAATAGACATCTTTCCAAATCTTAGTATTGCAACTAGGGTTGTCCTGATGCTGATACTAGTATCGGTATCGATACCAAGCATTTTCCCGAGTACTTGTACTCTGGGAAAATGCTCCGATACTTCACCCGATACCTGACTTTCCCTGTATCCTCCTCCAGTTCCCCCATCCGTTCTGCTCTCTTCCTCCATGCTACTGTGTCCCCCCTCAGTGCCGCTGCCCGTCTGCTCTCTCCCTCCATGCTCCTGTGTCCCCCCCTCCGTGCCGCTGCCATTCTGCTTACTCCCTCCATGCTCCGTGTTCCCCGCTTCGTGACACAGCTGTCCTCCATTCTGCTCTCCCCCCTCCATGTTCCGTGTCCTTCCTCTGTGCTGCTGCTTCCCCCTTCATGTCCTCCTTCGCCCCCTCTGTCAGGATGGAGAGCGGTGGTAGGAGCCGCTAAATCCGGCTCCTACCTTTTCTGAATGAACAGAGTCAGTGATCATTGTAAAAAAAAAATAGTGAAAAATGAAAATTGTAAAATAAAAAAATAAAAATACATGAAATAAAAAAATAAAGTATCGGTAATCGGTATCAGCGAGTACTTGAAAAAAAAGTATCAGTACTTTTACTCGGTCTTAAAAAACTGGTATCGGGAAAACCCGAATTGCAACCAATTATCCTGCTTACCTCCACAATCTGGTTCTCCGGGTTAATGAGTTGGACTTGGGGCACATTCATACTGATGGCACTGCCACCTGTATCACCCTAAAAAGAGAAATATATATAAATTACCGGTAAGATCACTATCCAACTATTGTATTATGACAAGACAAGCTTTGCAGAGGACTTACCTGCAATGGTGAAGCAGGGTAGGACACAGGGCGAGGCGCAGTTGGTGGATTTGGGAGGCGAAGTGTTTTATGTCTTTTTAAACGTTCGCACAGCAAACTGTAAATAGCACTGTAGTTATCATATGCATCGGTCCTCAAGGACTGATCGGAGAAGAAGAAAGATTAGAATTTACATTACACTCAACAGAAAAAATTGGGTATAAATCAAAAACTGTTTTAGAACACTGTATTTATTGGCATATAACACTCACTTTTTTACCCTGAAAATAGAGGGTAAACTGTGCCTGCAGGGGGCTGTGGAAAGTGTTTTCCTGAAACTTCCCTCTTAAAGTTAGGGTGCGTGTTATACGCCGATAAATACGGTATATAACATGGAAAGACGTTAATCATTTTCTAGCTTTTTTAAATAATACGTTTGCGGTAAGGGGGGTGGATCAGAAAACCCCCTTCTAAAAAAGCCACTTCCAGAAATATAAACCCTTAAATCGGAGTGAAACTTTAAAAATTCCAAATATCAGTCAGAGACTTTATATTAAAATCATACAATTGTACTTTATCACATACAAAAAAGGCTTTTAGAAACCATTTAAAAAGATTTCTTGTAAATGATTCAATATTTAAATCGTCAGTGACACTATATTTTGGGCGTAAATGTTCCAGGTTGCATTTGGCTGTATTAACATTTTAGATTCTGTTCACATGTTTACGATTATTGACTGCAAATAGCTGTAGATTGTCGAGTATATGAATCATTCAAATGCTATAGGTTGTTGAGTGTTAATACGGTTTGTGTATCCATCGAGAGATTAAGCCTTGGTGACTATCATTACAGGGCCAGAAATGATAGGAATTTCAGAATTTAGACTTTTCCCTGGAACAGGAATAGAGGGGAAATATTTCGAAAGCAACACTTTTTAGGAACAACTGGATTTTTTTTATTAATTTGGAGAGATTTTCAGCAGTAAAAGGATTAGGGGTCCATTCACACTAGGAACTGCATATACTTCGCACAGGACCGCTGTGCGATTCCTGTGCAATTTTAGCCCCATTAATTTTAAATGGGCTGAAACTGCAACACACTAAAAGTAGTGCATGCACTACTTTTTGAAACGCACGGCAACCACATTGCATGGTACTTTTATACCATGTGATTCGGTGTGGGAAAATGAACCTGCCTTTAAGGTGTCATTAACTTTGAACTGCCCCCTGCAGCTAGTCTCAAAGTGCAATTGGAATGCAATGCAGGAAGCCACAAGGGAAAATGTCTCTCCTGCACTGCAATCTACTGTGAACAGGCCCTAGAGGATAAGCTCAACTTTAGTAAAAAAAATATTAATAAATGTACATCATTTTGCAGGGGGAAAAAAAAGTGTATTCATTATTATTTACACTGCAGCCTATAAAGCATTTCATCCATGATCAGTAGCCAGCCGGTGCAATGTCAGGCTCCTGCAGAGCCTTAGTAACGTTGAGTGCCTGCGACTCCTGTATGGGAAGACAGCTAATGGAACTGTGGGAAAAAGCAAAACTAAAACAGTGCTCACCAATGCCCTCGCAGTTCATTGAGAACTACAAGCCACCTGCCACATTGACAGATGAGACTTGTATTTCAATTACTCACAGATCTTTGTGAATTAATGAGGCGGCTGTGTGAGCAGAGCCCCGCACTGCAATGCTGGTTTCAAATTGTGACAGTGGGTGTGGGCAGAGGATCCTACACCTGCTGTCACATTGGGGGTGCTGCTTTGTTAACATGTTACTGTTACCCCCCTAATACGGGTGTAATATGTTACTAAAGGTGAACTTATCCTTTAATTTTAGCAAAAAAAAAAAAAAAACATTCTAACTCCAATTCTAACATTCTAATATCAGGATAAACACCATATGGTGCATCAGTGCCCAATGTATACACTATAGCCCATAAATCCCATCCTCTGTCACTGTTCTGTGAAAAAGGTGATCTTTCTCTAAAAATATATACACACAGTATATATAATAAGGGTACACTCCTCTAACACATCTATATGACCTCTAGGAGTCCAAATTCAATGGAGGGACACACCCCATAAGGCACCTAAGCTATGCAGCTATGGTACCGCAAACAAAATGTTTTTAGAGCACATATGGCTATTACTCATTCATCCAAGACACAGTGCTTCTTGAATTTATGTATTGGTAAAATTGGATTGAAGCACTACAAGCCACAGCAAGAAAATTGGGACACAGCTGACGCATTTCGCATAGCCAAGCTATGCCTAATCTCTAAGTACTAGTGCGAAACGTGCGGCTGTTCAAATATCCTTTTTGTTCTTTGCTATACGCACTGTCAGCACCCTTGGTCTTTGAGAGGAGGTTACCTCCCTTTCCCTATAATAAAATTTAGGTATAAACTTCTGCAGGAAGATCCCTTTTTTTACAACACAGAGCAGCAACGATCCAGTGCCAGAGGAAGGTGGAGGATCCAAACCATGGTAATCTATGTAGTCTTTGTTCCAGTACTCATTTTCAGTGAACATGTTTTTTGAATTGCTGCTAAAATTAATTTTTTGTCTGCGGATACTCCTAGAGCTGCTTTTTCTTAAAGTGGAGCTCCACCCTAAAGTGGAACTCACGCCGATTGGAACCCTCCGGTGTCACATTTGACACCTTTCAGGGGGGAGGGGGGTGCAGATACCTGTCTAAAGACAGATATTTGCACCCACTTCCGGCCCGCAGTCTCAGGCAGACTGTGGGCATGACGTCACCGCCCGTACCCCCCGTTGTGTGCTGGGAAGCCAATTGGCAGGTGCAGTGTGACTCGCGCATGTGCCGTAAGGAACCGGGCAGTGAAGCCGGAGCGTTTCACTTCCTGGTTCCCTCACTGTGGATGGCGGGGGGAGCAGCAGAGTGACGAGCGATCGCTCGTCCCCTGCTGCGGACGGCGCTGCACTCCAGGACAGGTAAGTGTCCTAATATTAAAAGTCAGCAGCTGCAGTATTTGTAGCTGCTGGTTTTTAAATATTTTTTTTTCAGCGGACATCCTCTTTAACCAAATATGTGTATACAACCTCACTGGAACTGTGAGGACTGGATGACAACAGCCTTGGAGGTTGGTAGGAATTTACCCAGGGTCACTTTGCTGTGAAGGAAAACTATTCTCTCAAATGAGGGGTATACAATGCAGAAGTGATGGGAATTTCCATAAAAAAAAATATATAATAAAACAGGCAAGAGATTAAACTACTATTTCCTACCAAAAATGTAGGGGACGGGGAAACAAAAGCACTCACATGTAGCCGACATCCGAAATAATTGAATCAAAAATAGAAAAATACTACATAGGGTAGTAGAGAGGCGGACTTTTTCAGGCAATCACAAGGACGTAAAAGTTAAGAAAAAATATTTTAAGTTTAATTACATATCATAAAATCCAAAAACAAAGAATAAAATATACAAAAACAGGGTATACAGAGTATACATGAGCAATATTAGCTTTCATCTCGCCTACGCGTTTCGCCTAGCGGCTTCTTCAGGGTGAGTTTGAGAGAGGGCTGATAGTATATAATTGCTAATTTCATACATCTGAAAAAAGAAAAAATACATAAACAAAACAGTTTTTAAAAAACACACTGAGAGTCAATAAGCGACAAGGGATCCCCAAAAGAACAATACCAATAACAGTATTGTTCTTTTGGGGATCCCTTGTCGCTTATTGACTCTCAGTGTGTTTTTTAAAAACTGTTTTGTTTATGTATTTTTTCTTTTTTCAGATGTATGAAATTAGCAATTATATACTATCAGCCCTCTCTCAAACTCGCCCTGAACAAGCCGCTAGGCGAAACGCGTAGGCGAGATGAAAGCTAATATTGCTCATGTATACTCTGTATACCCTGTTTTTGTATATTTTATTCTTTGTTTTTGGATTTTATGATATGTAATTAAACTTAAAATATTTTTTCTTAACTTTTACGTCCTTGTGATTGCCTGAAAAAGTCCGCCTCTCTACTACCCTATGTAGTATTTTTCTATTTTTGATACTATTTCCTACCCTCTTTAAATGACAGAAGATATACTTAAACTATTAGGTCTCATGCACCCTGGACGTAAAAAAATAAATTAAAAAAAAATGCTGCTTGGTGGTTTTCTTTGCAGCCTGTAGAAGCACCTCTTTGTTAGCCTATGTGTCCATGGACACACAAGCTTTCACAGACATACTAGAAGAGGAGCTTTTTCAAGTGTTTTACATAGAAAGTGCAATTAGTAGAGGTGTTTTTGAACAGAAAAAAAAAACGCCTGATGTGCCAATGACCAAAATAAATTAATATAGTAGCCAATGGAATCCATTAATGCTCAAACTCTTGACGCACATAAATATGTGTGCATGCAGGAGTTTTGGCGTTCAGACAAATGAAGCAAACAAGCATTGTGCATGCATGCAGCCTTAGATATCATAGAAACCAATATGGAATCTATTTAGGACATTGAGACACAAACAACAGTTAAGCAGATAAAGAATATGTTTATTTCTGACCAATCGCAGGGTTACCTGTAAAGTGCGGTCTTTGTCTAACCCCATTTCCACCATAGTAATTAGAATTTGCTCATTGATAGGCTCCCTCTGCCTCTCCATCTTCACATGCTGGCATTCTGCTATTAACTGAAAAACAATGCATAAGAAGAAAAATGTAATAAAATTCTGGCAAACATTAGGAGTCCTAAGAACACGTTAGTCTATTGGTAGTATAGTAAATGAAGGTTGGCCTTTGTAGAATACACTCACCCTCTCAAACTCTAGATCCTGCTCTCCCAGACACATCCACTTATGTTTACAGATTTGCTCCATAGTCAGTCGCCGACTCGGCTCCAAAACCAGCATGTGTCGGATAAGGTGTTCACATTCTGAGGGAGAGATTAATGGTTATCACAACACATGCTTGCATTACATTGTTTATCCAGGAGAGACAATACAGCGTACTCTGATGTCAGTCAGGTATTAGTGTGCTGATAAATCTGCAACACCTACAACCATTATACAGATTCCTTTATCGTACACCAAGGGACACAGAGTCAATCATGATGGTGATTGGACACTGGCACAACCAATTGAAAGCAGTTCCCCTCGATATAACCCCTCCCATCAGGGAAGTAACACTTTTTTGCCAGTGTCTAAGGTGTTGGACGCGAGTAGGATGTGCTAAAGGAAAGTGCTGCCAAAGAGACCCTCTGGGGGTAAAAAGAGCTATGCTTTCGGATCCATCCAAGACGCCAAATAATTTACGCTAAAACTGGATGGGATCCGGGCCTCATGCACGAGGCGTCGCTAGTAATGTCTCTTCGGAGGACTGGGCTCTAGGGTCCAGTACTTATGTTACTTATGCTAAAAGTCCTGGTAAGAGTATTTAACAAGGCCCAGGGGAGAGGTCTCCTTTAAGAAGGAACCCATATCCCCCTGAAGGTTGCCACAAAACCCGCCGTAATTGGTGAAGATTGGTGGCATCTGATTTTCAGCAGAAAAAACTGTGGCGGGGATAAAGGCAAGAGGAAAGGAAGCCCAAGCATAATCTTAAGGACCTTTCCTAATATTAAGTAAAGTGTCTTCTCTTTTTCCGCCACTAGAGGGAGTAAAGAGCTGCATTGTACTCACCATGATCCAAACAGTGCCAGATCCCACGGACAAGCACATTTCCTCCGCTGTAAAGCTCTGCCATGAGAACGGCCACTGCTTCTCTCCTCTCCATTAGACGCAGGGTAAGGACTCCACAGGCATGGGGACATGCAGCAGCAGGCAGGAGGCGGCTCCCCTCACCCCAGGACAGCCGGGGCAGGAACCAGTGACATAGCACAACTCACGCATGCAAAGTAGGGAACCAGGAAGTGAAGCCGCAAGGCTCCACTTCAAGATTCCCTCACCGAAGATGGCGGTGGCAGCACCCAAGAGCTGGGGAATAGATTGGCTTTAGGTGCTGACATCGCAGGTGCCCTAGGCAGGTAAGTGTCCTAATATTAGGAGTCAGCAGCTGCAATATTTGTAGCTGCTGACTTAATATTTTTTTTTTTTTTTTGGCAGAACTGCGCTTTAACATAAAAGGTTTATGCAAATATGTGGTTACCTGTTTATTCTTCCAAAGCACTTCTATTTGGCAACTGTTCAGCTCAGATTCCATTCAATTAGTCTTCTGACTCAAACACCTGTGTGACATTGCTTCTGAAAACGCTACAAATTTTCCCGGGTTCAGCTCCACAACTGCCCGGATCATCTCCTTGTGCACTGGACAGTACTAATGATGCAGATTTATTGTTCAAAAGAGCAGAGCTGAGGGAAAACTAGGGTTGCACCAACCCGAGCATTTTCCTGAGTACTCCAATGATTGATCCAATACCTGGGCAGTCAGGGGCGATCGGTGGAGGAGTTACAATTTCCAATCTCCCTGTAAAGATTTCAATAAAGCAGCTGACAGCCCCTTATCCTCCTCTCTCTCCCGCAGCTTTCAGCTGCTTTATTGAAATCTATACAGGGAGATCAGTGCTTGTAACTCCCCCAACTGCCACACCGATAACCCCTGACTGTCCCCGTATCCTCCTCTGGTCACCCTCCGTGCCTTGTCCTCGATCGGTCAAGATGAAGAGTGGAGAAAGGAGCCGGTAAATTTGTAATTTACCGTCTCCTTCCTTATCTGAATGAACAGAGTCAGTTATCACTTATGACTGAGCATCATGAACTGTGTTTATGATGATTCAGTTTATAAATGGAGAGGAGCCTCTGTCTTCTGTCCATTCACCTCCAGTGAAGCCGAGACTGCAGAACTTGTGTCCTCAGTTCCTTTCCTTATCTCAAAAGGGAGATGCCAGGGGTGGGTTAAGACCCCTGATAGCTCACCAAAGCCCCCCACCAGGTCCAATAATTTAAAAAAAAATAAAGAATTGTAATAAATAAATATAAAAAAAAAAAAAACTACTGACACAGTCCACGTGTCATCAGTGCTGGATATTAGTGCCACAGTCACATGTCATTAAAAAAAAGTATCAGTAAAAAAATAGTCAGTCAAAAATACCCTCAAACAATTACACAAAAGACAATATATGCAATATACCACAAACATGGTCCAGTTTTGTCAACCTCATTATCTGCTCATTTAATCATGGTCGTCGCGGCTACAGCAAAATGGCTGCAGCGCCCGGCCCCAAACAAATGGTGGCAGCTACACGCGGAGGAGGGGCCAAAACATCCACCTAATGGCACCCAGCAACCAACTGCAACTGCTGCCAGGCAGCGCAACAGGGGGGCAGTGAGGAGGGAGAAGACTCACCAGAACCAAACTACCCCAGGGGAGTACTCAGCTGCTCCAAACCGTGCCCAGACAGGGCCAGTGGAGCATGTACAGTGGAACCTCAGATTATGGGCATAATCCATTCCAGGAGAAAGCTTGTAATCAAAAAAAAATGTTCCGCATAGACTTCAACGTCATGCAATACCGCATGCGGCTAGAGGTGGGGGGGGGGGGTTGCCGGAGAGCCTCGGAAACGGCCGGAAAGGCCCTAGGACACCTCGGCTGACGTCGGAAAGACTCCGTTACCGAGGATTGCTGCACACCGCTTTGGCCTGAATCCTGCTCGTTTTGCGTTTCGCAAACAGAGTTAGGATATTTTAAAATACAGTGCTCGTATTGGGAAACGCTCGTTAACCGTGTTACTCGCAATCCGAGGTGCCACTGTACTTATCCATACAGCCGGGATTGCGGGCAGATCCACCTCCCGCCTAAATGGAGTGACTGTCGGCCAAGGTGACACTGACCCAGACGTCCAGCCCACTGGCCGTACCGATCCAGGATGGGGCTCGTCGCGGACACCCAGTGCAGAGCTCAGGTGTGCACGCGCTCGGTGGCCAGGCTGGGGAGACTACCAGGATCTATGATATCCAGCCTGTCACCCAGCCCAATAGTTGATTGCAGATACAGAACAAAACTAATAGGAACAAAACAATAGGGGAAAAAAACAAAAGGTACCACAGGTCCCAGCAGGAAAACATGGTCCTTTTAAACTAGGCAAAAAAAAACCTGAGCTGCCTGTAGCAGAGTGGGGGGGTAACTACCAGTAAGGACGGCCCCTATGCGGTGCAGTGCTTGTTCTTTTTTTCTGCCTAGTCCTACTCCTGAAGGTGGTGATATAATCAAAGCTCAAGAACGGAAGTGCTGTGTCCGTCAATGAACGAAAGAGAAAGCTTGATTTTTATTAAATTAATAAACTTTAAAACCTTTGAGGAAAACAACCACACCAATATAAAAACTCATACCTGTGGACATAAAGAAGGGGATCCGAAATTTTCCACTCAAAACTCTGGCTCGTAGATTTTGTAATGTGCTTCCATCAAAAGGGAGAGCACCACAGACCAGGACATACAGGACCACTCCCAAGCTCTGAATGAAGTAGATACAAAAAAAGAAAAACAAAAACAAAAAAGGAGAGGTTAAAGAGAAGTGGAACTTGAAAAAAATAATACTGACTATTTAAATCTAACCGGACACCCAAATCAATAGTTTGATTTTACATTTGTTGTAAAAGTGGGAACCCAGAGACATCATGCAAATCGTGAACAAGGTTTCCTCGCACCCTGGGAAGTAGTACTAACATTGTAAGGAACAGACAGCATTGATTCATGAAAGACAGAAGTGGTCAAACAAACCTGATAACTTTTTATGAGGCGGTAAGTAAAACCCTGGACAGAAGGGTGGCAGTGGACGTGGTATACTTGGATTTTGTAAAAGTATTTGACAGTTTCCCACACCCGGCTCATGTGTAAGGTAGAGCTGCACGATTCTGGGAAAAATGAGAATCGCAATTCTTTTGTATAAAATGAAGATCATGATTCTCGCGATTCTCAAAATGTTATTTATTTAAAGTTATTTTCAACACAAAACGGAGCTTATGTGGTTAAATACAGTATATGTAAATCTGACGGACTGTTTACATGTTAAATTTTAAAAGCAGCAGCAAACCTAACATGTAAACAGGCACCAACCCCACCACACCATTACCCACCCCGCCACACCTCCGCCTCCCAAGCCACGCTTCCGCCTCCCAAAGCCACGCTTCCGCCTCCCAAAGCCACGCTTCCGCCTCCCAAAGCCACGCTTCCGCCTCCCAAAGCCACGCTTCCGCCTCCCAAAGCCACGCTTCCGCCTCCCAAAGCCACGCTTCCGCCTCCCAAAGCCACGCTTCCGCCTCCCAAAGCCACGCTTCCGCCTCCCAAAGCCACGCTTCCGCCTCCCAAAGCCACGCTTCTACCTACCACACCTCTACCTACCAAGCCACGCTGCCACCTACCACACCTCTACCTACCAAGCCACGCTGCCACACCTCTACCTACCAGGCTCTACCTACCCACGCCACGCTTCCACCTACCACACCTCTCCCTACCAAGCCACGTTTTCACCTACCAAGCCACGTTTGCATCTACCTACCAAGCCACCCTCCCACCTCTACCTATAAAGCCACTCCTCCACCCACCCCATGCACTTCCTGTGGTGTCTCTGGCACAGGAAGTGAAGGGAAATCTCTAACAGCCACACAAACCTGACAAGTGATGACCATTACCTTCATCATAAACTACAATAATAAGGAAGTGCAACCAATCCTCCTTCCCTGTATCAGATGCGGGGAGTGGATCACACAGGAAGAAAAACTCCTCAAAATCCAAAACTCTGCCCCAAACTGGGCTCCTCAGACACCCACCAATCACACAGGCCGGGGGACCCTCCTATCACCAATCATATGACAACTCTTATGTTTGAAAGGGTGGAAGTTGTACTGCCACGGCCACTCAAAGCCCATCTCCGCGATCCGTCCTCTAGATCCTTCTGCCCGGGATGAGATCCCCTTCTAAGGTTCCACAAGGAAGCTTCCCCAGCCTGAGCGTCCGCTCCTGTGCGTGCTACATCAGGCTAGTCAAATGACACAGATCATCCTCATCCCGGCCCCCTCTGCATGACGCTTACAAGGGAGAGGAGTGTGGGTTCTTCCTACTGAAGTTCCCTGATTGTGCAGGAGTGTGGGGTGGAGCAAGATGGCAGTCATCCGTCCTGGAGCTCGGTCAGAGTTAATGATTCTTACCTTGAATGGTCTAAGGTTATCAGTGGTGTACCTCAAGGTTCAGTGTTGGGACCCTTACTTTTTAATATCTTTATAAATGATATTAGGTCTGGGAATAAAAGAACTATTTCAGTGTTTGCAGAGGACACCAAACTATGCAATGGAATAACGTCCTTAATTTACTTGCCAGCCTCAATGCTCTGTCTAATTTGGCAACTATGTGGCAGATGGGGTTTAATGTTGATAAATGTAAAGTTATGCACTTGGGGTTAAGAATATGTATGCATCATACATGCTAGGGGGGGTACAATTGTATTGAGAGGTATGGACTCCAGAGAGCGAGAGATATATTTTTGCCCCTGTACAGATCATTAGTAAGACCTCATCTGGAAAATGTAGCTCAGTTTTGGGCCCCAGTTCTCAAAAAAAATATCAGGGAGCTGGATAAAGTGCAGAGAAGGGCAACCAAACTGATAAGAGGCATGGAGGAGCTCAGCTATGAGGAAAGATTAGAGGAACTAAATGTATTCTTTCTTGAAAAGAGGAGAATAAGGGGGGATGTGCTCAACATGTAAAAATATATAAGGGGTCCATATAGTGAACTTGGTGTTGAGTTATTCACTTTAAGGTAATGACAGAGGACAAGGGGGCACTCTTTACATCTAGAGGAAAAGAGATTTCATCTCCAAATATGAAAGTTTTTTTTACAGTAACAGCTGTTAAAATGTGGAATAGACTCCCTCCAGAGGTGTATTTGGCCAGCTCAGATTGCTTTAAAAAAAAAAAGCCTAGATACTTAACTAAATGTACATAGGATACTGGATACTAACATTTATAGGTAAAGTTGATCCAAGGAATATCCGATTGCCTCTCAAAGGGATTGGAAGGAATTTTTCCCCTGCTGTAGCAAAAGGGATCATGCTTTTCTGGGGTTTTTCACCTTCCTCTGGATCAACTGTGGGCAGAGGATTGTGTATATGGTATTGTATGGTTGTTTTTTTGTTTCGTTTTTTTTTTTTTATTGAACTAGATGTCTTTTTTCAACCCAACTATGAGAGACCGAATCTAAATGCATAGTCAATCATGGTAAGGAAGCTTAGTGGTCAGAACATTAGGCAGAACTTCTTCCTCTCTCTGCATGTTCTCAGGTGCGTTCGGCACTCTGCATCCTACAGGATGGGCCAACAGAATACAAATGCTGCCTGCATATCAGTCCCACCAGTATTTTTAGCTTTGCATATAAAAAAATAACTAAAAACTGATATTTTTTTCCCCCGAAAGTCTGTCCCCACAAAAGTGATACTTAAATTGTTTGTAAACCCTTACAGACCACTTCTACCTACAGGTAAGCCTAGATTAAGGCTTACCTGTAGGTGCAATAAATAGCATCTAAACCTACACGGTTTGAGATATTTCCAAAAGACATGCATCGTTGTCTACGGTGCATGCGCCGTAGACAACGGCGTGCAGGCACAATGAGCGTGCCGTTACCAACGGTGATAACGACGTTAGTGGTGGCACCCGCGCGCATGTGCAGAAGTGACATCATTGTGGCTCTGGCTAGTCACAGCATCGAAGCCTCAATACAAGGAAGACACTCTGAGAATGATGGTGGTGGCGGAGGTGCGGAACGAGCACTGCTTCGGGGGTTTCAATTTCAGGTAAGTAATACATATCGAGCTAGTATGCTATGCATAGTAGCTCAGTATGCTGTTTTCTTGCAGGGTTTTTTTTTTTTTTTCAGAGATTTTTTTTCAAGGGGATTTACTTCCTCTTTAACACACTGTTTCATTTACATTATGTCTTTCATTTCTGTATATAAATGATGGCGCTGTAATTGTTTTAATAAAAAACAAAATCTAAGTACCTTTTTCCTAATTGATATACAGCTGTCACATGACCAAGATCTTTCCCAGCCTGTCTGCAGGGAAACATAAAGCAGGAGGAGAGTCTAGTCCTCTGCTGCTGTTCACATGTTCAAAAAAAAAACAGCCTTTGGAATACAGGGTAAAAATGTATATTTAAATATCATTAAACCGTTTTAAATTGGCATACAAATAAAAATTTTAAATGGAATCTATTATTTTGTGGAAATAACATGGTGCTGGTGGATTTCTGCTAGTCACAGGCTTGTGTCACACCCCTCCAGCCTGTGTCCCAGAATAAGAGGGTGGTGAAGCTTCCATCAATCTACATGTAATATCCCGCCCCCATTGTGTTTAACTGGTTAGTGCACATGGAGGAGGAGGAGCGAGAGTGGGTGATTGGGCTTTTTACCACTGTATATACGCCCACGTGTGACTCTCTAGTCACATGGGCTACTCAGATGTGATAAGGAGGAAATGCTCAGCATATAAACTCACTTAAAACTGAGCATGTGCAGAGTTGCCACCACAGCTGTAAAATCCCTAGCTAAATTGGGGACATGAACAGAAGTTGGAGATGGAGAGCAGCAGGATCAACCAAGTATTTTGCAGGATACAGAAAACAAATCACACAGTAACCATATGAACAGCATGTAATAAGTATTTGACAGTTTACGATGTGGGTTTTGTGACATTTTTAACCAACAGGGACACAGACGGTAATGTGTGTTTATATCCTACAGTGGAGTTAGGGGAGGAGATAGAAATGAATGGATGGATGACATTACTAAGCTCCATGTTTTAATTCCCCCACCACTCTCCAGATATCCGCACATTTCCTTATTTCAACAAAAAAGTAGGTTTTTGCACTTTGCATGCTTGTAATTTTACTAGAGAGTTAGGGAAACAAGTGGTTCTACAAAAAAAAAAAAAATTGTTCACTTTCCTTAAAAAAAAAAAAAAAAACATCACATACCATACATACCTCCAAAAAGAATGAATTAGAGTAATTGACAGTTTCACAGCACTGGAAACTGACACACAGGGTGGTAACAAAGAGGTATTACAGGGTGGTAACCTGCATGTTATCAGTGCTCAGCCCACACAAAAACAGGATTACAATGGAGTGAGCCTGGAAATGTGCTGCCACTGTATTACCAATAACCCCTTGAACATAGACTTTGCTACTCACCCAGATATCCACCTTGGGTCCTTCATACTCCTTTCCTTCAAACAGTTCTGGCGCTGCATATGGGGGACTTCCACACCAAGTCTTTAACAACTGTCCGGGAGTAAAACGATTACTAAACCCAAAATCTAGGGGAAAAACAAACAATCAAAAGTTACAACTATATTGCAATATCCTATACATACCAGGAAATAACCATAACAGTTCTGGTTGTATGAAATCTTCCCCTGCAGAGGTTCTACATAACCCCTTGAACTTCTTAACCACTTAAGACCCGGACCAAAATGCAGGTAAAGGACCAGGCCCCTTTTTGCGATTGGGCACTGCGTCGCTTTAACTGACAATTGCGCAGTTGTGCAACATGGCTCCCAAACAAAATTGGCGTCCTCTTTTCCCCACATAGCTTTCTTTTGGTGGTATTTGATCACGTCTGCGGTTTTTTTTTTTTGCGCTAAATACAAAAATAGAGCGACAATAAAAAAAAAATGCAATATTTTTAACTTTTTGCTATAATATCCCCAAAAAATATATAAAAAAAATACGTATTCTTCTACCTATTTTTGGAGGGGGGAAAAAAAAAAAATCGCAATAAGCGTTTATTGATTGGTTTGTGCAAAAATAGGAGATAGTTTTATTGCATTTTTATTATTTAATATTTTTTTTTTTTTTTTTTTTACTACCAATGCTGTCGATTAGCAATTTTTTCGTGACTGCAACATTATGGCGCACACATCGGACAATTTTGACACATTTTTGGGAACAAAAAGTGCTATAAAAATGCATTGTTTATTGTGAAAATGACAATTGCAGTTTGGGAGTTAACTACTAGGGGGCGCTGAATGGGTTAAGTGTGACCTAATATGTGTTTCTAACTGTAGGGGGGCGGGGCTGGACGTGTAACGTCATTGATCGCCTTTCCCTATTTTTTTTTTCTCAACAAAAGTGGAGTTCCACTTAAAAAAAAAAAACGGAAGTGTCGAAAAATGGATATAAACTGACAATAGGTCAGTTTTTGCACTGGTAGTGGATGTAAAACGAAATTGATGTAAAATTTGATGAGAAACTAATGAGAAACGGGTCTGTCTTTTCTTTAAAAACATGATTTAACTGGTGAAACAAATGGAATGCTCATGTGAAAGGACTGTGTATGGCCCGTTAGGCCAGGCAGTTTTGGACAAAAATGACTCCTGTATTAAGAATCCCTTGAGGATTGGACATTTTGCAAGCATGGAAACAAAGATTATACAGGTCGTTAAGTCAGGCAATAAAAAGCTGTCTTGCTCCCCTTTTTGGAAAAAAACGATACCCGAACCTTTCACGATTCCTAAATTATACGCGTTACAGGGACATTTTAACCTCCACGATCTTCTGTCCTGAACAAAAAAAAACGACAGATTCCCACATCCACACAAGGCTGGGACTCCCCCCTATCAGAATACACAGATCAGCGCTTCAGCCATTGCACACGGCTGCATGTGCGGATTGAATGCTGGGACTGTTGGACCGAAGCAGGTCCAATGGTTGGCTTCTGTTGACCATAAAGAGATTACATACACAAAAGCAGAGAAACCAATTCCCTGCACAGTGATTGATATGTATACACCTTCCTACTGTACTCCAAGTACATTACAGTTTTCTGTAAGGAACAGCGAGGGGGAAAAGTATTTGATCCCCTGCTGATTTTGTACGTTTACCCACTGACAAAAAAAAAAAAGGATCAGTCTATAATTTTAATGGAAGGTTTATTATAACAGTGAGAGATAAGAAAAATATCCAGAAAAACGAATTACAAAAAAGTTATAAAATGATTTGCATTTTAATAAGTAAAATAAGTATTTGATCCCCAAGCAAAGCATGACTTGGTACTTGGTGGAGAAACCCTTGTTGGAAGCACAGAGGTCAGACATTTCTTGTAGTTGGTTACCAGTTTTGCACACATCTCAGAAGGAATTTTGGTCCACGTTTCTGTACAGATCTTCTATTAATCTTTAAGGTTTCTGTCGCTTGGCAACTCGAAGTTTCAGCTCCCTCCATAAATAATCTATAGGATTAAGGGCTTGAGACTGGCTAGGCTACTTCATGACCTTAATGTGGTTCTATAGTCAGCATTAAGAGGGGGGAAAACAAAAAAAAAATCTTTATCTGTGTAGCAGCTCCCTTCACCCCTAATACTTACCTGAGCCCCATCTCAATCCAGCAATGTTGCACGAGAGTCTCGGCTGTCCGGCACTCTGCCTCCTCATTGGAGGAGACAGCACTGGAGTGCCATTGGTTCCTGCTGCTATCAAAGTTAGTGCGCCAATGAGGAGAGAGAGGGGGTGGGGCCAAGCCAGTTGTGTCCGATTGGACACAGAGCAGCAGCTCGGCTGCAGCCATAGTAAGGATGGCCAGCGAGGGACCCGATAAGAGGAGGATCTGAGCTGCTCTGTGCAAAACCACTGCACAGTGCAGGCAAATATAACATGCTTTTTTATTTTTAAATAAAAAAAAAAACAAGACTTTACTATCACTTTAATGTGCTCCATCTTGAGCCACTCTTTTGTTGCCTTGGCAATATGTTTTGGATTATTGTCATGCTGAAAGACCCATCTTCAGTGTTTTGGGGAAGGTGGTTCTCATCCAAGATTTTACAATACATTGCCCCGTCCATTAGCCCCTCAATGCGACAAAGTCAGCCTGTTACTTTAGTAGAGAAAAAGCCCCAAAGCACAATGTTTCGACCTCTGTGTTGGACTGTAGGGATTGTATTCTTAGGGTCATAGTCAGTATTTTTCTTCCGCCAAACATAGCGGGTCGAGTTAATGTTAAAGACCCCAAATTCTGGTCTCATCTGACCACAGCACTTTCTCCCAATCCTTCTGAATCATTTAGATGTTTATTGGCAAACTTCAGGCAGGGCTGTACATGTGTCTTCTTTAGGACGGGGACCTTGTGGGCGCTGCAGACTTTCAGTCCATGGTGGCATATTGAGTTACCAATGGTTTGTTTGGGGACTGTGGTCCCAACTGAGATCATTCACAAGCTCCTCCCGAGTAGCACTTTTGCCATGGTCATCCTTACTTGAGGGCCAAGCTTCTTGCGGATGGTCCTGTAGGCCATTCTAGCCTTGTGCAAGTCTACAGTCGTGTTCCTGATGTCCTTTGATCTTGCCCATGATGGGAAGGTTTGTCTTTTATACATTCTTTTCATATTTTTCATTCTCAGCACCTTCCTAAATTGACAGGGCTACCATGTGTACCACATGAGCACATACAGTAGCCAGTCTGTGGGAGCCAGAATTATTGTTGGTTGGTAGGGGATCAAATACTTATTTTGTTTACTGAACTGCAACTCAATTTATAACATTTGTATTGTGTTTTTGTCTGGATTTCTGGTTGATATTCTGTCTATCATGATAAAAATGATAGACCCTTCATCTCTTTGTAAATGGGCCAACTTACAAAATCTGCAGGGCATCAAATAATTATTTTCCCGACTCTATAAAATGACAAACTATACATAGGAACACGGTTTGTACTAACATGCACACACACTGACAACACTATTACAGTTAGAGGTCGACCGATATATCGGCTGGCCGATATAATCGGCCGATATTTTGCGTTTTTTAATTAATCGGCCGATTTGTGCTGTAAGAAAGCCGATTTTATTATTTTTTTTAACTTCAGCAGCGCGACTTGCAAAAAGCTTCTATAATAGAAGTCAATGCAAGTTGCCTGAAGTTTCCCGTAGAGGAGAGACTTGTCTCCAGGCAGCCTGCCAAGTTTTGAGAAAAGATACAATGTTGCTACTTATCAATTAACTGAACTCGTGTAGGAGAGTTCTCAGTTTAACCATTTAAAGGCTAAATCTTTTTTGACACTTGGTGCTTACAAGTAAAAATCCTGTATTTTCTGCTGGAAAATCACTTGGAACCCCCAAACATTATATATTTTTTAGCAGAGACCCTAAGAAATAAAATAGCGATTGCTTCAATATTTAATGTTACACGGTATTTGTGCAGCGGTCTTTCAAACGCATTTTTTTGGGAAAAAATATGCTTTAACAAATAAAAAAACTAAACAGTAAAGTTAGCCTATTTTTTTTCGTCGAAAAGTTTTCATTACCTGTTTTTGTGTATTGGATTTATATATATATATATATATATATATATATATATATATATATATTATATATATATATATATATATATATATATATATATATATATATATATATATATATAAAATATTATATATTTTTTTTACATCTAAATTACACCTTGTTGGAGGCTTGTTGTGTTTAAATGTAAGAAATGTTCTGTATTACTTAGCAGGGCAATAATGGAACTTCCGCTTTTCCGAAATGCGTAATCCCAGGTATTCGCTCCCTCTTCCGGGCATAGACCACTGCGGTGACTGTGGTGACCTACACCACATCTGGTGCTTAATCCGCCCCCAGCTTTCTTCTGGGAGCCGCACAGGTCCCAGAAGACAGCAGGGACCAGTGGGATTGCGCAGCGCGTCTTACGCATGCACAGTAGGGAACCAGGAAGTGAAGCCGCAAGGCTTCACTTCCTGATTCCCTTACTGAAGATGGTGGTCGAAGCACCCGAGGGAGAGATCGGCTTCGGGTGCCAGCATTGTGGCCACCCACGACAGGCAAGTGTCCATATATTAAAAGTCAACAGCTGCAGTATTTGTAGCTGCTGACTTTTATTTATTTTTTCCGCAGAACTCCGCTGCCTAAACACTGGACCATCATTCTAGCAGCGCTATTTGGCTGCTAGCGGGGTGCTTATATCCCAGCTAGCGGCTGATTAAGGGGTTAAATGCTCCCATGTAGCACCACTGCAGAAGTGCTTTGCGGGTGTGAGCAGGAGTGGTGGAGGAGCCGCTCCAAAGATGCTGCTTGCAGGACTTTTCTTTAACCTCCCTGGCGGTATGATTCTGTCTGGAATTACGTACCAAAAGCGGTACAATTATTTTGCATGGAAATTCTGCGTTTTATACTGTAGGCCTGACATTTTTAGGAATAACTCACTTAAATTTGTCCAAACCAGAGTCTAGTAGACATCCCGGGTATGATAAAGTTTGAAACACAAAATCATAAAATTATAATATAATAAATAACTATAAATAATTATAACAAATAATAATGTAATTATAATAAAAATTATTCACTAATGTAATCAATCAAAATCACTGAAATTTGCTCAGTTGCAGAATTGTCGCTGTCTTTAATTTTTTTTTTTTTATGACGAATTTTCCCACAAATCGCTATCGCTCAATTTTGCAAGTGATTATAATTTATTATCGCTGTTTTCTAGCTGCTCTAAAATCACTTTTGACATAAAGGGACACTTTTGGTTGCTATGGACAATCTACAGTTTGCAGGCACAAAAAAAATGTTTTTATTATATAAAAGAACATGCAGGGCACTGGGCAGACCACTAGGGACAGGGGGGGTGTGTACTTTTTACATACAGTACTGTAATCTATAAGATTACAGTATTCTGTATGTAATGTGTTTGTTTACTTTTTTGAATTTGCCGCCGGTCTCCGCCCCCGTGCGCCGTTACGTCGCAGGGAACGGAGATCGGCGGCGTGCGGGCACTGTGTGAGTCGAATGGAGGACGCCACTCGCTCACACAGCGTGGATGCATCGCTGGATCCAGGGACAAGGTAAGTACAGTACCCCGCCTGGATCCAAGGTAAGCCAGCGCGCGCTGCAGGCTCTGCATATTGACCCCGAGCGCGACTCGGGGATATCGATTTTTACATGAGAAATCCAACCCGAGTCGCGCTCGGGGATACCGGCAGGGGGGTTAAAGTCCTGCCAGCGCACCGCCTCAATGTGAAAGCACTCGGGCTTTCAGACTGAGACTGCAGGGGAGCAGTTTTGCAGGCACTTTACAGGTGCTATTTTTAGCCCAAAAGTGCCTGAAAAACACCCCAGTGTGAAAGGGGTCTAACTGTTAGATTTTATGAGATGAAGGGGGGGGGGGGGGGGATCGGCTTAACAAATCGGCCCAAAAAAAAAAAAAAAAATCGGCATCATAAATCGGCTATCGGCCGCCGCGATTTCTGAATATCGGCATCGGCCAGAGAAAAACCCATATCGGTCGACCTCTAATTACGGTAACTACAAGCTGGTCTATCACATGCAGGAGTACACATTCCCTTTAATGGACCTCTGTGGAGATCCAAGGCAATAAGTCAAAAATACATTTTGCAGGATTTTGGCCATTTAAGAAACACAAATAAGTTAGTGCCGATTATTAACCCAGGCTACCTAATATCTGCGGGTTAAATGATTCTGGAGGAGAATCTTCCAGCTCTACAGGAAATGGTTAACAGAAAATTCAATTCACACTTACAGTGCATCCCGAAAGTATTCACAGTCCTTCACTTTTTCCACATTTTGTTATGATACAGCCTTATTCCAAAATTGATTACATTCATAATTTTCCTCAAGATTATACAAACAATACCCCATAATGACAACATGAAAGGAGTTTGTTTGAAATCTTTGCAAATTTATTAAAAATAAAATATTGCATGTACATACGTATTCACAGCCTTTGCCATGACACTCAATATTGAGCTCAGGTGCACCCCGTTTCCACTGATCATCCTTGAGATGTTTCTACGACTTGATTGGAGTCCACCTGTGGTAAATTCAGTTGATTGGACAGGATTTGGAAAGGCACACCCCTCTCTATATAAGGCCCCACAGTTAACAGAGCAAGTCAGAACACAAACCATGAAGTCCAAGGTATTGTCTGTAGACCTCCGAGACAGGATTGTATTGGAGGCACAGAATTTTGTTTTGCAGCATTGATGGTCCCAATGATCACAGTGGTCTCCATCATCCATAAATGGAAGCTGTTTGGAACCACCAGCCACCAGGACTCTTCCTAAAGAGGGCCACCCGGCCAAACTGAGTGATCGGGGAAAAGAGCCTTATGCCCGGTACACGCGATCCGATTATTGGACGAATGATGGTCCTTTTTTTTGTATGCTAATCTCACGTCGATTCTGATGAGTTTACTAAAGTCACAAAAATTCTCGTAGGGCAGAATAAAAAATAGGAAGTGATGTCATGTGTTGTAATGCATTTGTATTGCATTTTCGAACGACAGCTGTACTGATTAAATGAAAATCGCACGATCTGGCATCGTACACATTTTTTTTACGTGCATGTCCGATAGAATAAAATCGGATGAACTGTCCTGATCGGCTCTCGGAAACTCTGTACTAACGTTCCGATTACCGTAGATCATTTCGAAAGTGGCATTTTTCGTACGATTTTCGAATCGTGTGTACGGCGCTTTAGTCAGGGAGGTGACCAAGAACCCGATGGTCACTCTGCTAGAGCTTTAGTGTTTTTTTGTGAAGAGAAAAGAACATTTCAGAAGAACCACCATCTCGGCATCACTCCACCAATCAGGCCTGTATGGTACAGTGGCCAGCCGGAAGCCACTCTTCAGTAAAAGGCACATGACAGACTGCCTGGAGTTTGCCAAAAGGCAACTGAAGGACTCTCAGACCATGAGACATGAAATTCTCTGGTCTGATGAAACAAAGATTGAACTCTTTGGCCTCACTGACAACCACTGTGTCTGGGAGGAAACCAGGCACCTCTCATTACCTGGCCAATACCATCCCTACAGTGAAGCATGGTGATGGCAGCATCATGCAGCGAAGATGTAGTTCAGCGTTTTTCAGAAACTGGGAGACTAGTCAGGATTGAGGGAAAGATGAATGCAGCAATAAAGGGATTTTTAAATACAGCTTACCTGTAAAATCCTTTTCTTGGAGTACATCACGGGACACAGAGCGGCATATTCATTACTATGTGGGTTATATGGAGTACCTTCAGGTGTGGACACTGGCAATCTCAAACAGGAAGTCCCCTCCCTATATAACCCCCTCCCCTAGAGGGAGTCCCTCAGTTTTGTAGCAAGCAGTATGCCTCCCAAAATGGTCACCCAAAAGAGGGGTGGGAGCTCTGTGTCCCGTGATGTACTCCAAGAAAAGGATTTTACAGGTAAGCTGTATTTAAAAATCCCTTTTTCTTTCTCGTACATCACGGGACACAGAGCGGCATATTCATTACTATGTGGGATGTCCGAAAGCAATGCTTTAATGAGGGGAGGGAGACATCTTCCAAAGAAGGATTCAATTTAGAGATAAACTCAAATCATAATAATAATTCTAACTTAGTCAAGAAAAAAACTTTTTCTTTTTTTTTTTTTTTATAACCAAGGGTGTTTCTGATCCCGAGGATTTCAAACTGCAGCCTGTAGTACTGCCTGACCAAAGGCAGCATCCGCATTTCTTCTCACGTCTAGTTGATAAAACCTTGTAAACGTGTGGACTGATGACCACGTTGCCGCCTTGCATATCTGAGCCATAGAGATCTGATGGTGTGCTGCCCAAGAGGCGCCCATGGCCCTGGTAGAATGGGCCTTTACCGACAACGGAGGAGGCAACCTCTTCAACCCGTAGGCTTGAATGATTAATTGTCTAATCCATCTCGAGATGGTGGATTTTGCAGCTGCCTGCCCCTTCTTGGGGCCATCTGGTAGAACGAACAACACATCTGTTTTCCGGATCTTTTCTGTAGCTTTAAGATAGGCCTTCATGGCCCGGACAATATCCAAGGTATGCAGCAACCCCTCCTTTCTAGATGTAGGTTTTGGAAAGAAGGATGGAAGTACCAAATCCTGGTTTAAGTGAAATTTGGATATAACCTTTGGTAGAAAGGAAGGATGGGGCCGGAGAACTGCCCTGTCCTTATGCAGAACGAGATATGGTTCCTTACACGATAAGGCTGCTAATTCTGACACTCTCCTGGCCGAAACTATGGCGACCAAGAAAACCAATTTTCTTGTCAGTAAGACTAAAGGAATCTCAGCCAACGGCTCAAAAGGCTGTTTCTGTAGAGTGGACAGGACAAGATTTAAGTCCCATGGACAAATTGGTGACTTGACAGGAGGATTAATACGCAAGACCCCCTGTAAGAAGGTCTTTACCAGCGAGTGGGTGGCCAGCGGCCTCTGAAACCACACTGACAGAGCTGAGATCTGTCCCTTGATTGTGCTTAGTGCCAGGCCTTTATCCACTCCTAGCTGGAGAAAACTTAACACCCTATCAATAGTATATTTGCGGGAATTCCATCTTTTGGATTCACACCAGCCTACGTAGTTCCTCCACACCCTGTAATAAATCACCCTGGAGACCGGCTTTCTAGCCCTAATCAGGGTAGGAATTACCTGCCTAGACAGGCCTCTATCCCTGAGAATCAGGGATTCAGCCTCCAGGCCGTCAAATTTAGACGCTGTAATGTAGGGTGGAGGATCGGGCCTTGTGAGAGTAGGTCTGGTTGTAGAGGAAGAGTCCAAGGGTCTCCCACTGCCATCTTCAGGACTAGTGAGTACCAAGTCCTCCGGGGCCAAGCCGGAGCTACTAGAATGACTGGCTTGTTCTCCACTCTGATCTTGCGCAACAGGCGCGGGAGTAACTGTAGTGGAGGGAATGCATATAGAAGTCTGAATTGATGCCAAGGGCAAACCAACGCATCGGTTCCGCAGGCCATAGGATCCCTCGCGACACGAACCTGTCTAGTTTCTTGTTGAACCTGGATGCCATTATATCTACGTCCGGCATTCCCCACCTCTGGCAGATTGTCTGAAAGACCTGGGGATGCAGAGACCACTCCCCTGGCAACAGACTCTGGCGACTTAAGAAGTCTGCCTGCAGGTTGTCCACTCCGGGAATGAATATCGCCGAAATGCAGGGTACATGAACCTCTGCCCACTGAAAAATCAAGCTCACCTCCCTCTGAGCGGCCTGGCTCCTGGTCCCCCCTTGGTGGTTTATGTATGCCACCGCCGTGGCATTGTCTGACTGGATTCTCACCGGGAACCTGTTTAATCTGGAGGTCCAAGCCAGAAGGGCTAGGCGGGCAGCTCTGATTTCCAAGATATTGATGGGGAGCTGCCTCTCTGCTTTCACCCAAGTTCCCTGGCGGGAGAACCCCTCGAAGACCGCCCCCCAGCCTGCCAGGCTGGCGTCTGTGGTAACTACCTTCCAGACAACAGGGCTGAAGGATTTTCCCTTTAGAAGATTCTGAGGGTTCAACCACCAGGCCAGGCTTTGTCGGACCCTTGATGATAGCGTCAAAGGGGACTCTAAGGCATGTGCCCTCTTGCCCCAGGCTGCTAGAATGGCTGCCTGTAGGACGCGAGTGTGGATCTGAGCGTATGGTACTGCCTCGAATGTGGCCACTAGCTTGCCTAGTAATCGCATACACAGGCGAATAGTTGGTTTTTTCTTGTTTAGAACCAACTGAACCAACCCCTTGATAGCTTCGATCTTTACAAGGGGCAGGAACACCTTTTGATGTTCTGTGTCTAACCTCATGCCGAGGTATTCCAACTGCTTTGTAGGCTGGAACGCTGACTTTCCCCGGTTCAGGACCCAGCCGAATTCTTCGAGGTACCGAACCGTGAGGTTTACTGCCTTTTGCAGACCCGGCCGTGAGTGATCTATGATTAAAAGGTCGTCCAAGTATGCTAGGACTGTGACCCCTTGGATCCTTAAATTGGCCAGAATTGGGGCTAGGATCTTCGTGAATACCCGGGGGGCCGTGGCCAGCCCGAAGGGGAGCGCCCTGAATTGGAAGTGTCGCTGCCCCACCGCGAAGCGTAAAAACCTTTGATGCGACTGAAAGATTGGTACATGAAGGTAAGCATCCTTTATGTCTATGGAGGCCAGAAAATCGTCCTTCTGAAGCGCGGCGGCTGCTGACCGGATGGATTCCATCCGGAAGGAACGAACCCTTAGGTAACCGTTTAACCTCTTTAGGTCCAAGATTGGCCTGACATTCGCCGTTGGGCTTTGGTATGACAAAGAGATTGGAATAGAAACCTAGGCCTTGCTCTTGGGCTGGCACTTCTATAATTACGTCCTGGCCAAGCAGGTGATCCAAAGCTGCCAGCATTGAGGCCTTCCTCGCTGGATCCCTTGGTAGCCTTGATTCTTGAAAATGAGGCGGAGGATACCTTAGAAACTCCAGTCTGTAACCTGTGGTTACAGATGCCCGGACCCATTTGTCGGGGATCTTGGCTTCCCAAACTTCTGAGAAGAAACGAAGCCTTCCCCCCCACCCGCAAGAGTGGGGGCGCCCCTTCATAAGGCAGACTTAGGGGCTGTCTTTGACGGCTTGCGATACCACGGCCTCTTACCCCCAGGGGTCTGTCCCTGCGATCTACTGTTAACGTTGGATCGTGCAGGCGGCCGTCGATACTGCCTGGAATTTGAGGGCCCCGAGACAGGAAAGAGCTGCCTTTTAAATGTAGGAGCCCGGAATGTCTTTTTGACCGGTAAAAGGGTACTCTTGCCATTTGAAATAGTCTGAATATATTTATCCAGATCCTCACCGAAGAGTCGTCCTCCATGGAAGGGAAACCCTGCCAGAAGCTTTTTGCATGGGGGCTCCGCCGCCCAGTTCTTCAACCATAAGAGCCTTCTCATGTGCACCAAACATAGTGATAAACGAGAAGCCTGCTGGATGGAATCTTTTATAGCATCTACCGCAAAACACAGAGCTCTGGGAATGTCAGAAAACTCTTCTGCTTGTTGGGTAGGCATGTCCCTTAACATTTCCTTTGTCTGGTCTTTTAATGCCTGACAAACTCCAATTGCAGCCACCGCTGGCTGCACCACTGCTCCTGCCGTAGCAAAGGATGCTTTTAAAAGTGTCTCTAATCTTTTATCAACCGGATCTTTAAACATATGTATGTTTTCCACCGGGCAAGTTAGTGATTTATTCACACATGAGATGGCTGCATCCACTACTGGGAGCCTCCACCTCTTGGAGAACTTTTCCTCCATGGGGTAAATGACCGCAAATCTTTTCGGTGGCAGAAAAATCCTGTCCGGCCGTACCCAATCCCGAAAGATCAATTCCTCCAAGAGAGGATGGACCGGAAAAACTGCGTTGTTTAACGGAGCTTTCAAAGAGCCCAGAGAGGATACCGGAGGAACCTGAGGCTCTGGCAATGGTAAACTAAATGCCGAGCGGACCATGTCCGTCAAAGACTGTACCCACAGTCTTTCTGTCTGGGAGTCTGAAAATGGTTCCTCAGAGGCAGATCCCTCAATCCCTGAACCCTCTTGGTTCAGGTCTAGTTGATCCTCCTGTGATTCCAATTCCTCTGGAGAGAGAATCTCAGCATCTGAGGATACACCTCCTGGTGATGGGGATCTAACCCGTTTCTTACCAGGAATAGCTCTAGCGATCAATGTTGCTATTCTCTCTTCTAGCCCCCCTAGGGATACGGCTAGCATCTCCTCTGTGATAAACACAGGGCTGGGCTGATCTGGGCCAGCCTCCGCACCAGATCCCCCTAATGGCTCATCCAAGGCGCTTCTTATGTTAATAAGTTGCGGGGAAAGTATCGGCATATCAGAATCAGAAAGGGAACCCTTTTGTTTTTTGGTCTTTTTTTTTGGTCCTAGTGATGGGGGAGAAAAGGTGTCATCCTGTCTCTCTTTAGACATAGTGAACAAGGTTGCCCATGCAGAGCATACTTAGGCTATCCCCCCTTTTAGGTTACCCCGGGGAGCCTGCTGTCGAACCAAGTCCCGCAGGCTCCCCCTTACCTGCTCCATGCTGCAGGATGTTTGTCCAGCAAACTGATCCAATCTTCTCCCATCTCCGTGGGTAGCGTAGTAGACCTTCAGGCCCTGGGGTCCTATGAAGGTACCCACTGTCCTGGACCTATATAGCACCCTGGCAAACA
This sequence comes from Rana kukunoris, assembly GCA_029574335.1. Lineage (NCBI taxonomy): Eukaryota > Metazoa > Chordata > Amphibia > Anura > Ranidae > Rana > Rana kukunoris. Next base: position 48,651,946 of record CM056058.1, on the reverse strand, counting down.
GGAACTTATGGTTTTTACAAACTCCAAGTCCTGGGCCCAGGGTCCAGCCCTCCAAAGAGGAGCATTATAGGCAAAACCCCACGGCTTGGGGCCCGGGTACTGTCCACTTTGGCACTGAGGCTCCTTGGACAGATCCGGTTAGCCCGCCCTTAATCCCAAGGATGTGGAGCAAAGCTATTCCGTGACCAACACCTAAGACACTGGCGAAAAAAAACTGAGGGACTCCCTCTAGGGGAGGGGGTTATATAGGGAGGGGACTTCCTGTTTGAGATTGCCAGTGTCCACACCTGAAGGTACTCCATATAACCCACATAGTAATGAATATGCCGCTCTGTGTCCCGTGATGTACGAGAAAGAAATACAGAGACTCTCAATGAAAACCTGCTCCAGAGCACTCTGGACCTCAGACTGGGGAGAAGGTTCATCTTCCAACAGGACAAACGACCCTGAGCACACAGCCAAGATATGGGCAGCACAGTGGTGTAGTGGGTAGCACTCTCGCCTAGCAGTAAAAGGGTCGCTTGGTTAAATCCCAACCACGACACCACCTGTCTGGAGTCTGTATGTTTTCCCTGTGCCTGCGTGGGTTTCCTCCGGGTACTCCGGTTTCCTACCAAACTCCAAAGACATGCTGGTAGGTTAATTGGCTTCTGTCTTAATTGGCCCTAGTATATGAATGAGACTTAGGGACCATAGATTGTAAGCTCCTTTGAATGTACAATGTATATGTAAAGCGCTGCGTAAATTTCACAGCGCTATATTAGTACCTAAATGATAACAAAAGGAGTGGGTACGGGACAAATCTGAATATCCTTGAGTGGCCCAGCCAGGTGCCCAAAGCGCTTCAACAAAGTATTGGGCAAAGGCTGTGAATACTTTGCTCAATACGTGAATACTACAAAGGCTGTGAACAAGCTTCTTTCACTTTGTGGTTATGGGATATTTTGAGGAAAATAATGAATTTAACCCATTTTGGAATAAGGCTGTAACATAAAATGTGGAAAAAGTGAAGTGCTGTGAATCCAACAGCCTATAATAAAAAATGAAATCACACGTTCAGAAAACAGACTATATTAAGCAAACGCCCCAAGAACTAGGCCATATAAATGTTGGGAACATGGTTCTGCAGGTTTATGTTCAACCAGGAAACATTTAGAGCATGAAAAGGTGACATTATCTCCCGTCACATCTGTGGCTTCCATGGAATTCAGGAAAGACAAATACAAAAACAAGCAAGATATACCCCGAGATGTTCTGACAATAACTCAGCCTTTCCATCCTACTCATCAGATGACTGAAATGAGCAGCTGCCAAAGAAAACCGCAGATGGGAAGATCCAAGCAATTCCTGGACTTAGGATTCCCAGGATCATTTGCCTCATCTCCCTGAAATAGCATCCTCCATAGAGAAACCTGCATGGGACCCGCATATGTTAATATTTCTCAATATGAAGCTATTATAATATAAATTGCACCTATTCTGAGACATAAGCTACAACCGATTAAAAAGACCTATATTGTGCAAGACATGCCCACAAAAGGCAAGCTAAGGCCTTTTCTGGGCATGTCCAGTGTTGCCAGTATTGCCTGTGGAATCCCAGCAGCTGATCTTTTCTCCATTATAGGCTTTCTGTGTCTTTGTGGAGGTGACCAGCGTGGCAAAGAAGGTTTTGACTTCTTATAAGCTGCCCCCTGATGACAGACTGGGTGGAGTGGAGGCAGAAACCCACATCCGCAGAATGAATGAAACAAACCAAGGGAGAGCCTTGAGCAGCAACTACCCGTCCCAGGTACAGATTTCTCTCCACAAAGAACAGTAAGTAGTACAAAAGTGAAATTACTAAATGTCACTTCAATATTCCTGAGTGCCCTTAGGCTCCGTATACATCTTCGTGTTCTGAAACGCAGGCAGAATCGTTGCGATTCTGTCCGTGAATCGCAATAGCGGCAAATCGAGGGACATGCATGCGTTCTCAGAGCATTGCCTGACGAGTTCAAACGTGGCGCAATCGGACAACAATCACACGGACAGAATCGCTAGAAGCTTGACGCTCAAAAGAAGTACATGAGCTTCTTTTGGGTGACAGGCATCCCACGATCCGATTTTACCACAATTGTCGCCCCCCTACGCTTAGATGATGACATCACACCGATATGCGATTAGGAGTGCCAAGGCACGTTCACATTGTCAAGAAGTACATTGCTATTTTTCACAAGTAAATCAAGGTAAAAGCACTACTTAGGCACAATAAACATTTTAAAATCTTTCTCACAAGATGGCAATTTTAACTTTAGTTCAGGTTTACTTTAGAGAAAATCTGCTGTCAGATTACACTGATTAGGGGCTGCAGCCGCTCAAAAGAAAATTTTCCAATGATCAATCATTGGACGTTGAACAGGAACCGCAACACAGACCGAAATCTGACAAATCCCTGCTGAACAGGCCGAATTTCCATCCATCTATGACCATATCACCTGCACTTCTGGATCCTCTGAATATTCTAAGTAAATAATTGTATGAAAATCCATATTAGCATAGGGCTAGCCAGACACCCCATACGTGACAGTACTGAAGTCTGGTGATGGGTCACTCAAGCACTGAATTGTAGCATAGGTACCGTAAGTGTTTTTTGGCCCACACCTTGAAGTTTAAACTTTCAAGGAGTTCCAGCGTTGTGGAAATAGAATGTGGCAATGCCGGCATTTGGTTGCTTGCATAGAAGTCATGAAATTATTTTCAAAACTGTAATCTAAGATAAAAAGTGAGTTTACTAAAGTTTAATCATCGCTTATTGAAAAAAGGAAAAATTACCCCTAGGGGCTTTGAGTTGCAGCAATGGATGAAGAAAATAAGAATAAGGTTTGTAAAAAAGTATACATTTTATTGATCTCAACAATCATATGTTGTAGAAAAAAACATCTGATGGGAATCAGAACATTACCTTGAAAAACATCAATGGAGGCTAAAACATGTGTATAAAATTAGCCAATGAAGACTTATACAATATTGTAAATAGTTACAAATGACGCAAAACGCGTTTCGACCTTTATAGTGGTGACGGTCGGGGGTTAAAGGTCGAAACAGGTTGGGTTTTGAGTCATTTGTAACTATTTAATTTTTGCCTTTTCAAAGTCTAATCAGGGGTGTGCAGCAACTTTGTCCACCGTTGGTATCGCTTTTCCTCTGCAAAAATGAATCTCTTATTATGCTAAAGAAACTAATGTCAGTAAACCTTAGGTGAAAATTGTATAAGTCTTCAGTCTCTAGAGATTCTCATAACTGAACATCCTGTGCCAAATGCTCCCACCACCTGCAGCCTCTGACTCAGCAAGAAGGTTAATATCAAAAGCTTCTATTTGACTTGAATGGGAGAAACTTAAAGGGGTGGTTCCCCTAAAAATAAACTTTTAACATTGCATTTCTCCTCTTAATCACTTCTAGAATCGGTTGGTATTTAAAAAAAAATCCGTCCGTACATACCATTTTCGTCATGTAGCTTCACCGCTGCTTCCAGGTCTGACGATCGGGGTAGGGCATGCCTACTTGATTGACAGGCATCCGATCGACGCATACAGCGCGTCATGAGATCCCGAAAGAAGCCGAACGTTGGTGCGCATGCGCCGTATAGAGCAAGCGCCCAGAGGCGATTCAGTTCGCATGTGCCGCGCTATACAAGTTTTCATTCATTCATTCATTCATTCATTCATTCATTCATTCAGAGCCGCAACCAACTTTCGGCTTCTTTCGGCATCTCGTGACGCGCTGTATGCGTCGACCGGATGCCTGTCCCCAACCATCATACCGGAAGCGGCGGTGAGTCTACATGAAGAAAATGGTATGTACGGACGGATTTTTTTTTAAATACCAGCCGATTCTAGATGTGATTAAGAGGAGAAATGCAATGTTTATTTTTAGGGGAACCACCTATACTCACCCAGTGTGCGTTTGAGGACCCGAGCACACAAGGACATCATATTGGGACATTGCGGCTGTGTGTGAATGGCCACGTGTCCACAGTACAGGTGGTAGAAGTGTTTGGGAACAGAATGTGAATGGGACCTAAAGTCTTAGAAAATAAAGAGATTTTTTAATACAGCTTACCTGTATAATCGTTTTCTTGGAGTACATCACGGGACACAGAGCAGCATATTCATTACTATATAGGTACTCCATATAACCCATATAGTAATGAATATGCTGCTCTGTGTCCCGTGATGTACGAGAAAGAATAAGAGATTTTTTAATACAGCTTACCTGTAAAATCTTTTTCTTGGAAGACATCACGGGACACAGAGCAGCATATTCATTACTATGGGCCAGATTCACGAACAGTTAGGCTGGCGGATCGAGTGATCCGCCAGCCTGTGACTTTGAGCCGGCGTTTCTGTTTTCTGTAACCAGAAAACAAGAAACGCCGGGTTGAAGTTCCGATGCGAGCAGCTTAACTGAGTTTCGCCATCGCATCGTTACTTCAACTTAAAAATGGCGCCGGGGGTGTTCCCGCCGATTTACGCTCAAAAAATATGTTAATGAGCGGAAATCGGCAATTCACGATCGAATTCCGGCGCGACGCAATGACGATACGACGTTTCCGGACGGGATACGCGGCGCATAGATATACCTACATGGGGTTGGAGTATCCTATGTTAGGTATAGGCGTCGTCATCGCGTCGGGAAAAAAAAAAAAACGTCGCTTGCGTAAAACGGTCATGAATGGGAATGTGACGTCATTCACAGATTTTGGAGCATGCGCACGGGGATGTTTTGACACTCGACGCATGCGCAGTACGTTGGCGGCGGGATCGCGCTTAGTTAGCATACTACACGCCCCGTACCCGCCCAATTTGAATTCCGCCGGCTCATTTGCGATGCGCTGCCGCAACTTTAGGAGCAAGTGCTTCGTGAATGACAGCACTTGCTCCTAAAATTTCTGCAGCGCAACGCAAATGAGAAGCGTTACTCCAGAGCAAAGATGCTCTGGACTACATGAATCTGGCCCTATATGGGTTATATGGAGTACCTATATAGTAATGAATATGCTGCTCTGTGTCCCGTGATGTACGAGAAAGAAATACCTATTCTTTCTTTTATCTAGATGCTGAATAAGTGTGTAATAGCATGCCACCATTATATACTTATGCATCAATGTTTTTGTATACAATGGTATATTTTTAAATACAGCTTACCTGTAAAATCATTTTCTTGGAGTACATCACGGGACACAGAGCGGCATATTCATTACTATGTGGGTTATATGGAGTACCTTCAGGTGTGGACACTGGCAATCTCAAACAAACAGGAAGTCCCTCCATATATAACCCCCTCCCCTAGAGGGAGTCCCTCAGTTTTGTAGCAAGCAGTATGCCTCCCAAAATGTTCCCAAAAAGAGGGGTGGGAGCTCTGTGTCCCGTGATGTACTCCAAGAAAAGGATTTTACAGGTAAGCTGTATTTAAAAATCCCTTTTTCTTTCTCGTACATCACGGGACACAGAGCGGCATATTCATTACTATATGGGATGTCCGAAAGCAATGCTTTAATGAGGGGAGGGAGACATCTTCCAAAGAAGGATTTAATTTAGAGGTATACTCAAATACTAGTAAATCCAACTTAAACGAGAAATGTAAATCTCAAATCAAATCAAGGGAGCCCCCTCAGATCCTGAGGAGCTTGAATCGCGGCCTGTAGTACTGACTGCCCAAAGGCTGTATCCGCATTCCTTCTTACGTCCAATTGATAAAATTTTGTAAACGTGTGGACTGATGACTACGTTGCTGCCTTGCATATTCGAGCCATAGAGATCTGATGATGTGCTGCCCAGGAGGTGCCCATGGCCCTGGTAGAATGGGCCTTTTACCGACAAAGGAGGAGGCACCTCTTCAAACCGCAGGCCCGAACAATTAATTGTTTAATCCATCTTGCGATGGTGGATCAAGCGGCTGCCTGACCCATCTTGGGCCCTTCCGGTAAAACGAACACCACATCTGTTTTCCGAACCTTCTCTGTAGCTTTAAGATAGGCCCTTATGGCCCTGACAATATCCAACGTATGCAGCAACCCCTCCTTTCTAGAGGTGGGTTTTGGAAGAAGGATGGAAGTACCACATCCTGGTTCAGGTGGAAACTGGATATAACCTTTGGTAGAAAGGAAGGATGAGGACAGAACCCCGCCCTATCCTTATGCAAAATGAGATATGGTTCCTTACAAGATAAGGCTGCCAATTCCGATACTCTCCTGGCCGAAACTATGGTGATCAGAAATACCGACTTTCTAGTCAGTAAAACCAAAGGTACCTCAGCCAACGGCTCAAGGGGTTGTTTCTGTAGAGATGACAGAACAAGATTTAAGTCCCATGGACAAAGTGGTGATTTGACCGGAGGATTAACACGTAAGACTCCCTGTACGAAGATCTTAACCAGCGAGTGGGCGGCCAGCGGCCTCTGAAACCACACTGATAAGGCTGAAATCTGCCCCTAGATCGTGCTTAATGCCCGGCCTTTATCCACTCCTAGCTGGAGAAAACTTAATACTCTATCAATGGTATACTTGCGGGAAACCCATCTCTTAGCCTCACACCAGCCTACGTAGGCCCTCCAAACCCTGTAACAAAATTACCCTGGAGGCCGGCTTTCTAGCCTTAATGAGGGTAGGGATTACCTGCCTAGACAGACCTCTACCCCTGAGAATCAGGGATTCAGCCGCCAGGCCGTCAATTTTAGACGCCGTAATGCAGGGTGGAGGATCGGGCCTTGTGAGAGTAGGTCTGGCCATAGAGGAAGAGTCCAAGGGCCTTCCGCTGCCAATTTCAGGACTAGTGAGTACCATGCCCTCCGGTACCAAGCTGGGGCTACCAGGATAACCGGCCTGTGGTATGATCCTGCGCCACAGGCGGGGTAGTAACTGCAGCGGGGGAAATGCATATAGAAGCTATGATTGATGCCAAGGGCAAACCAACACATCGGTTCCGCAGGCCATAGGGTCCCTCGTTCGAGACATGAACCTGTCTAGCTTCTTGTTGAATCCTTATGCCATGACCTCCACGTCTGGCACTCCCCACTTCTGGCAGATTGTCTGAAAAAAACTTGTGGATGCAGGGACCACTCCCCCGGCGACAGGGTTTGGCGACTTAGGAAGTACGCCTGCAGGTTGTCCACCTCGGGAATGAATGTCGCCGATATGCAAGGTACATAAACCTCTGCCCACCGAAAAACCCAGTTCCTCTCACTCTGGGTGGCTTGACTCTTGGTTCCCCCTTGGTGGTTCACATATATGCCACCGCTGTGGCATTGTCTGAATGACTTCTCACCGAGGACCCTTGTAATCTGGATGTCTATGCCAGGAGGGCTAGCCGAGCCGCTCTGATCTCCCAGACCTTGATGGGCAGCTGCCTCTCCGCCTCTGCCCAAGTTACTTGGCGAGCGAACCCATTCCAGACTGCTCTCCAGCCTTCCAGACCACTGGGCAGAACCAAGGCTGCTAGAGCTGCTGTCTGTAGGACCCGAGTGTGGAAGCGTGTGGTATCGCCTCGAACATGGCCATTAGTTTGCCTAGTAATCGCATACATAGGCGAATAGTTGGTTCTCTTTTGCTTAGAACCAACTGAATTAATCTTTTGATAGCCTCGACCTTTACCAGGGGCAGGAACACCCATCTTCTGTTCTGTGTCTAATCTCATGCCGAGATATTCCAACTGCTTTGTAGGTTGACATGCTGATCTTTCCCCAGTTTAGGACTCAGCCGAACCCCTCGAGGTACTGAACCATGAGGGTTACTACGCATTCCACCAAGGAAGCGAGTGATCTATGATTAAGAGGTCGTCCAGGTATGCTAGGACCGAGATCCCTTGGATCCTTTAGACTGACTAGAATTGGAGCAAGGACCTTCGTGAATACCCGGGGGCCGTAGCCAGCCCGAAGGGGGGCGCCACGAATTGGAAGTGACGCTGTATCACTGCGAAGCGTAAAAACAAAAATATTTGATGTGGCTGAAAGACTTGGTACATGAAGGTAACCATCCTTTATGTCTATAGAAGCTAGATCCTTCTAGAGTGTGGCGGCTGCTGACCGAACGGATTCTGTCCGGAAAGAGCGAACCCTTAGGTAAGCATTTAAACCTTTTAGGTCCAAAATTGGTCTGACATCGCCGATGGGCCTTGGTATGACAAACAGATTGGAATAGAAACCTAGCCCCTGTTCTTGGGCTGGTACCTCTACCATTATGCCCTGGTAAGCAGATGAACCAACGCCGCCCGCATTGAGGCCTTCCTTGTGGAGGAAATTTTTAGAAATTCTAATCTGCGGCCACAGATGATCGGACCCCCTCTGTCGGGGATCGATCCCCAGAGGCCTGTCCTTGCGATCCATTTTAAAAGTTTGATCGCGCAGGAGGTCCGTACTGCCTGGAATTTGAGGGCCCCGGAACAGGGGGGGGGGACTGCCTTTTAAACGCAGGACCCCGGAACTTCTTTTGACTGGTAAAAGGGTACTTTTGCCACTTGAAACAGTCTGAATGTATTTATCCAGATCTTTCCATGGAAGGGCAAACCTGCCAGCAGTCTTTTACATGGGCTCGGCCGCCCAGTTCTTCAACCATAAGAGCCTTCTCATATGCACTAAAAATAGTGACAACGAGACGCCTGCTGGATGGAGTCTTTTTATAACCTCTACCGCCAAGCACAGAGCTCTGGGAATATCCAATAACTCCTCTGCCTATTGGGCAGGGATGTCTTAAGCATCTGTTTTGTTTGGTTCTTTAACGCCTGACAAAACTCCAATTGCAGCCCCTGCTGGCTGTAGCCAAGGATGCTGGAAAAAGTGTCTCTAAACGTTTATTGACCAGGACCTTAAACATTTGTATGTTTCCCCTTAGGCCAGTTAATGATTTATTCACCCATGAGATGGCTGCGTCCACAGTTGGGAGCGCCCCCTTTCTTAGAAAAAATGTTTTTCTTTTTTTTTTTTTTTTTTTTTCCATAGGGTAAATAACAGAAAACCTTCCAGGTGGTTTCCCATCCAGGCATTAACCAGGCCCGACCCTGCTTAGCCTCCGAGATCAGACGAGATCGGGCGCTCTCCGGGAGATGCGGCCTCAAGGACCTCACGGGTAGTTGAAAAGCAGTGCCCGAACCGGGACCTGAAACCCTGGACCCTCAGATTAAAAGTCCGATGCTCTACCAACTGAGCCATCCGGGCCCCCTTTTTAAAGAGCACTTGGTCAGGGGAAAGAGTGCCTGCAAGCACAAATATTTCCTGGTAGACGTGCATAAAGACTACCCTCTCGTCAGCTTTAGGCGGCAGTAAAAATTCTGTCCGGTCGTCCCAATCCTGGAAAAACCAATTCCTCTAACAGAGGATGGGCCAGAAACGCTGCGTTGCTTAAAGGCGTTTTTAAAAGAACCCAAAGAGGATACCGCAGGAACCTGAGGCTCTGGAAATGGCAAATTGAATGCCAAGCGGGCCATGTCTGTCAAAGACTGGACCCACAGACTCTCCGCCTGGGAGGCTGAAAACGATTCTACAGTGGTAGATCCTCTAGGTTCTGTCCCTTTTTGGCGATGGGGATCTAGTCCGCTTCTTGCCAGAAAAAGAGCCAGCGATCATAGCTGTTAACCTCTTTTCTCTAGCCCCCCTAGGGTGACGGCTAGCATCTCCTCTGTGATAAACACAGGGTTGGGCCGACCTGGGCCAGCCTTAGCACCAGACCCCCTTAATGGCTTATCCAGGGTGACCCCCTATAGGAATAACCTGTGGGGAAAGTATTGGCATATTATCAGAACCAGAGGAGGAACCCCTTTGTCTTTGCCTTTTCTCTTTTTTTTTTTTTTTTTTTTTTGATCCTGAACCCTTGGAAGCCATAATACAAAAGCGAAGGACTCCGCTTACAACAACAGACTGTTATAGCCAGGAGTACAAAAAAATAAGGTTTAGGGGACAATAGGATCACTAATGCCCCAAAACCGGTGGGGCTCAGTATGTTTCTCTTTTATATGTTATTCACCACATACAGCCCCACCCCCAACATGTTTGCCAGCATTCAACCTGTTGCCAAGGGGATTTTGGCTTAACAAAAAGTATTGGAGCTGACTCCAGTATGTAGTACCCCTTCTCGCCACCGGGAGTCACTGTGCTGCCAGCTATACGTCCTCTCTCTCTCCAGCTCAGCTCTGCACTGAGCTGAGAACGCGCCTGCTGTGTATAACAGCAATTAAAGGCGCGCCCACTCTACACTGCAGTCACACTCCCGCCCCTCCCCCCCCCCCCCCCCCCCCCCCTCCCGAACGGCGCGAAAATTTTCTATATGCATGCGCGCGTGCGTGCGCGCGCGACTGTCGGGGGAGGAGAGCCCAGGAGGAGACGCACTCTGGAGCCCAGGAATGCAGGATGGAGGACGCATCAGGCGGCAGATTTGAATCCCGGCAAGGTAAGGCTAACACAGGCCCCTAAGGAGTCCCTTTAGCCTAGAGACAGATCTTTTTTTTTTTATTTATTTTTTTTTTAAAGATCTTCAACCAGCGAGCAGCAGGTAGCTAGCAAACATACATAGATAGGTAGGGGGATCAAGTTATGGGGGGAAACATTTCAGGGCATCCTGTCTATCAGACATAGTGACCATGGTGCCAATGCAGAGCATACTCAGGCTACCCCCCTTAAGATCCCCCTGGAGAGCCTGCTGTCGAACCAAGTCCCGCAGGCTCCCCACTTACCTGCTCCATGCAGCAGGACGTTTTGCAAAAACGGTCCAATCTTCTCCCATCTCCGTGGGTAGCGTAGTAGACCTTCAGGCCCTGGGGTCCTATGAAGGTACCCACTGTCCTGGACCTATATAGCACCCTGGCAAACAGGAACTTATGGTTTTTACAAACTCCAAGTCCTGGGCCCAGGGTCCAGCCCTCCAAAGAGGAGCATTATAGGCAAAACCCCACGGTTTGGGGCCCGGGTACTGTCCACTTTGGCACTGAGGCTCCTTGGACAGATCCGGTTAGCCCGCCCTTAATCCCAAGGATGTGGAGCAAAGCTATTCCGTGACCAACACCTAAGACACTGGCGAAAAAACTGAGGGACTCCCTCTAGGGGAGGGGGTTATATAGGGAGGGACTTCCTGTTTGAGATTGCCAGTGTCCACACCTGAAGGTACTCCATATAACCCATATAGTAATGAATATGCCGCTCTGTGTCCCGTGATGTACGAGAAAGAAAAAGGGCATTCTGCCTTTAAAACCAGAATACATAAAATATATAATTTAAGATTGTGATTACAGCAAGGATGTGGAATTCCAGCCACATGACCATGTGGCCTTAAAGCTGGCCATGGACTGGTATTTTTTTCCTCCCTCTCCCCGTCAGGACATCATATTCTGATAGTAGGAATTGCGCTGGTTAGAATACACTGATTAGTAGCTACAGCCATCAACAAAAGTTTTCCAGCATGCCCCTTTGATAGAAGCTGTTCAAACAAATGACTTCTGTCAAGCTGGAATGGCCACACACTGATCAAAATGTAGTTGGTTCCTGATAAACAGGGCAGAGTTTGATCAGTCTATGGCCAACTTAAAGAGGGATTCCACCCACAATTTAAAAAAAAAAAGTCAGCAGCTACAAACACTGTAGCTGCTGACTTTTAATAAAGACACTTACCTGTCCTACTCACCCGCAATGTCAGCCCCCCCCAAGGCCGATCCCTTTTTCTGGAAGTTCCCGGCGCCACCATTCTCAGTAAGGGAAACAGGCAGTGAAGCTTCACTGCCCGTTTCCTACTGTGCATGCGCGGAGCTGTGCAGCATTTTGTGAATGGACCGGCTGCTCTCTGGAATACACACAGTTCCCAGAAGACAGCGTGCCCCATTCACCAGAAGACACCGCGAGTAGGACGAAGGAAGAAGACCAGCCGCAGACAATAAAGGGGCAGATTGGGGACTTCCGCATAGCAACCGCTATTTCTGGTAAGTAAAAAAATGTTTTTTGGGGGGGGGGGGTTTTGGTCCAAATTTTTTTTTTTTTTTTTTTTTTTTCTTCTTAAAGTGGAACTCCACTTTAAGTGCTCTAGCTTAAGCATGCACAGGACCAAGTTTCATATTCAAGGGGAAAAAAATGAGGAAACTCAGAACAAGGTCACTATATACTGACAGGTGAGAAAAGGCTGATCACGAGTAAATTTTAGACAAGACTGAAAAGATTACAGAACTTGAAAGACCATCACATTGAACTAGAAGGACAGTTAGGTTAAAGGCTGAAACTCAGGCTTCCTTCCAAAGCCAGTGCCCTTTCCTGCAGGGATGTCACCTCCACCTTGTCTGCCTCAGCTCCTGGCTGTATAAAACCAACTGCACAAAAATACAGTGTATAATAGCCAAGTTCAAGAACTACACAAGACAGGAAACTCTTAAAGTGAATTTGCACTCCATTTAAAAAATAAATAAATGAGGACCCGCCTTATGGCAGTCAGGAAACTGTGCCACGACTGTATTATCTTTGTCTGCAAAAAAAAAAAAAGCTTCTTCTGTGCCTTTCTCTAACGGTGTCCGGCGTTCACTTCTTTCTAGACTAAACCCTAAACACTGCCATTTCAGTGTCCAATAATATTGTCTCATTGGGCAGCATGGGCAGGGGAATGACAGCCAGTATACAGCCATAGGGAAAAATTAAGGACACCCCCTGGAGCTGTAAACATAAAAAAAAAGGTAAACATTAGAGCTTCATTTAAACACTGCCCATATACAAGACGCTATATTTGAATAAAAAAACAAAAGGGAATTTTGCCTTTTCAATCAATAACTTAAAGTGGATGTAAACCCTTATACCCAGTGAAGTGAAGTGAACAGCCTCAGATGATACACAGGGATGAAACAAATCTCCCTACACAAATTTTACATTCAGATCTGCTGTCTTCAGCTTTATAAATTCTTTAGAAAGTTCAAATTGTTTAAGGAGTTGTCTCTTTCTGTTCAGCACTGCAGTGAAGCCTGGGCATACAGCCAAAACCGCCGATTGGAGGAAAGGCACACACCCCCTCTCCTCATAGGTAGAGACGTTCAGATCTGTTCATTGACTTGTTCAGCACCCTGCTAATCTATTTCTAACACCCTCCCCAACACAAAAAACTTTGGCTGCTTTTATCTCAGTTGACAGAGAACTTTTGAGGAATTATCAGGCTGGTAACAGAAGAACAGGGCAGGAGATTATATATATGTATACCAAGCTCAAATTTTATAAATCTGGCTTAAATCCACTTTAAAAGGAGTTGTAAAGTCTCAAGGTTTTTCACCTTGATGCACAAAGGTGAAAAACCTTTTAAGGTGCAGATGCGCGCCCCCCCACCAACACACACACACTTAGCTGAACTCGATCTTTCCAGCGATGACAAGCCCAGCAGCTCCGGCCACTGTCTCGGGTCCTCATTAGATAGACTGAAAGCAGCAGGATCCATTGGCTCCCACTGCTGTCAATCAAATCCAGTGAAACAGGAGCTGGGAGCAGGGCCAAGTCCTGCTGTCAGTGTCAATGGACACAGCAGCAGGATTTGGGAGCCCCCATGGAAATCGGCTCTCTGTGGGTGCACTCGATGTGGAGGAGCAGCGCCGCCGGGGGACCACAGAAAAGTAGGATCGGGCTGCTGTGTGCAAAACCCTTGCACAGAGCATTTAAGCATACCATGTTTGTGAGGGGGGGGGGGGGGACAAACCTTTACAATCACTTTACCAAAAATATCAATAGATGTAATATGTTCTGGAAAAAGTACACCCTTTGCCTCAGAAGCTGGTGTTGCCCCCTATACCAGTCTTCATGAAAGCATTACGCATAGATGCCCGCCAGTCTTTGACATTGACTTTGTGAAATTTGTGACCCTTCCTTCGTGCAAAATTCCTTCAGCTGCAAGAGGTTTGTGGTTTTCCCTGCATGAACTGACACTTTTAGCTACAGCATATTAATGCAAATCAAATCAGGGCCTTCACTCGGCCATTCGTAAACCCTCTATTACTTTTTGGAGCCTCAAGATTTTCCACATGAACCTTGCATGTTAATTCAGTGAAAATCCTTTAATGTATGATCAGATTAATAACAAAGTATAAATGATTACAACTTGGATGAGCTGATTTTGGTCATTATCATTCCAATGTGAAGACTTAGGCCCCGTACACACGATCAAATCTATCTGCTGAAAACGGTCTGACAGACCGTCTCAGCAGACAGATTCGATCGTGTGTACGGGCGAGCAGACGGATTTCTCCAGCAGACAGATTTTAAAGCCTGCTTTAAAATCTGTCTGCTGGGAACCCGTTGGACCGATATGTCTGCTGGTAAGTACGCTAACCAGCAGACATATCTGCCCGCACATGCGTCGAATGGATTCGATGCATGTGCGGAAGTGTTTTACTTCCTGGTGCGGTGACGTGGCGGCGTCAACGTCATCGCCACGTCACCGCGCTGTCTGCCGGCAGGGATTTTGGTTTGATCGTGTGTACAGCGATCAAACCAAAACAGCCAGCAGACAAATCTGATCAAATCGTTCTGTCAGACCGATTTGAACAGATTAATTTGCTCGTGTGTACGGGGCCTTAGACATCCAATCATTTGAAATAATGGTATGTACTATCAATGATCAGTCAAGTGATAGCTCAGGAGACTGTACTGCTGAAATATGGCAAATCACAAAAAAACTTAGGATACACTGCAACAGTAGCCACATTACCAAACGAAAAAACACCCAACATTCGCGAGTACACAGATTTGGAGAATTTGCCTTTTTTATCTGCTTACCTGCAATCTTGATGTTAAGATTTGCATCGAGCAACAAATTCTCAGCCTTCAGATCTCGGTGCACAATGTTCCTGCAGTGACAAAATTGAACCGCGGCAACAATTTGCTTAAACTTCTTGCGTGCTTCTTTCTCTGCCATGCGCCCATGGGCCACCAGGTGATCTGTGAGAAGAAAAAATAAGTCAGTGCTGGAACCTATAAAATCTTGTACAAGTCAAGTGAAGCGGACAATATCCAGACTGCCAGCTCTAACATTTGATTACCAACACACTTGGACAACAGGTTTTTGTACATAAATTAGATCCACATAAAGCTGTTATATTGTTATACATATATAATGTTCTGAATCCAGTTACCCAATGACCTTGCATGATATAGGTATGCCAGTAATAAATTAGTAGGCGGCTCTGCTGCCCAAAGATTGATAGCATTATGGCCAAGTTATTTCTTATGCTTGTACAAGTCGTGACTGACATTATGGCGGACACATAGGACACATTTTTGGGACCATTGTCATTTTTTCAGCGATCAGTGCTAAAGAAAATGCACTGATTACTGTGAAAATGACACTGGCAGTGAAGGGGTTAATCAGTAGGTGGCACTATAAGGGTTAAGTGTTTCCTAGGGAGTGCTTCTTACTGTAGGGGGGGTGGGATGTGTATCACATGACAATGATCTCTGCTCGGAGTACACGGAGTGGAGATCAGTGTCATTGTCACTAGACAGAGCGGTGTTTACACAAGCATCTCCCTGCTCTCTCTCCGCGAGATGATCACAGGTGTCCCCGCGGTGATCAAGTCCGCGGGACCCACAGTTGGACTCACGGAGAAAGGGGGCAGGATCGCACGCGCGACCACATGGCGGCATCTTAAGAGGGGGGCGTATATATACGTCCTTATGCCTGTCCGTGCCAATCTGCCAGCTTAAATATACAGTAGGCGGTCCTTAAGCGGTTAATGCACATCAAACATCATACAGTTTATAGCAGTGTTATGGAGTATCTACAGTGTTATGGAGTATCTCTGGCCAAAAGTTTTGAGGAGGACACAAATATTACATTTTCACAAAGTCTGCTGCCTCATTTTTCCTGATGGCAATTTGTATATAGTCCAGAATGTTATAAAGAGTGATCAGATAAATTGCAAAGTTCCTCTTCGCCATAAAAAATTAACCTAATCTGCGCACACAGTGAGACGAAGACTTATGGAGGATGGCCTGGTGTCAAGAAGAGCAGCAAAGAAGCCACCTCTCTTTAGGAAAAACATCAGGGACAGATTGATCTTCCGCAGAAAATATAGTGAATGGATTGCTGAGGACTGGGGCAAAGTCATATATTGCCATGAAGCCTCTTTCAGATTGATTGGGGCATCAGGAAAAGGGCTTGTCTGGAGAAGAAATGGTGAGCGCTACCATCAGTCCTGTGTCATGCCAACAGTAAAGCATCCTGAGACCATTCATGTGTGGGGTTGCTTCTCATCACAATTTTGCCCAAAAACACAGCCATGAATAAAGAATGGTACCAAAACACCCTCCAACAGCAACTTCTTCCAACAATCCAACAACAGTTTGGTGAAGAACAATGCATTTTCCAGCACGATGGAGCACCGTGCCATAAGGCAAAAGTGATAACCAAGTGGCTCAGGGACCAAAACGTTGACGTTTTGGGTCCATGGCCAGAAAACTCCCCAGATATTAATCCCATTGAGAACTTGTGGTCAATCCCCAAGAGGCGGGTGGACAAACAAAAACCCACTAATTCTGACAAACTCCAAGAAGTGATTATGAAAGAATGAGTTGCTATCGGTCAGGAATTGGCCCAGAAGTTGATTGAGAGCATGCCCAGTCGAATTGCAGAGGTCCTGAAAAAGAAGGGCCAACACTGCAAATACTGACTCTTTGCATAAATGTCATGTGATTGTCGATAAAAGCCTTTGAAACATAGGAAGTGCGTGTAATTATATTTCACTTCATCACAGAAACAACTGAAACAAAGATCTAAAAGCAGTTTAGCAGCAAACTTTGTGAAAACTAATATTTTTTTATCATTCTCAAAACTTTTGGCCACAACTGTAGGGCTGTGTTAGGGATTTGCTAAACATCTGAGAAAATGGATGACTCTGTATAAAGAAATTCATGTAGGACACATACAACACTTCTCACAAGCTCACAAAGCCAACACCATAGAATGCAGTCTCCATTATTAATTATCTACATTTCATAAAGGATACTCCAGTACAGAAAAAAAAACATTGTGCTCTGTAAGGACCGAAGGACCTAAGCCCATACAATACAGCATGAAGGCATACTGGCTGCCTTCAGGGCCGTGCACCCACTCCTGCAAGTCTGTTAAACTTGGATGTGCGGGTGAGTCCATACTAGAGCTGCAACGATTATTTTCATAATCGATTAGTTAGCCGATTATTGTTTCGATTAATTGAATAATCGGGAAATAACCTTAAAAAAAAAAAAAAAAAAAAAAAAAAAAAAAGGTAATTTAGCTGCGATTTGCATTTAAAAAAAAAAAAAAAATCGCCCGATTTTGTTGTTGGGCAGATTAAAAAAACACAAATTGCCACAAAAATGCTTTTCTGCAGCTTCTCCATTGAAGTACATTGAACCAAAAAAAGCACTGTTTTGCGTTAAAAAAAAAAAAAAAGACCTTTCCAAATACGCTGCAGCTGAAAAAATCATGCATGTGAAACCATGTAACTGAACTGTACCGTGTTTCTGCAAAAAGCACAGAGGTGTAACCCAGGTCTGAGAAGTTTAGTAACATAATGGGGTTAAAAAAAATAAAATTCTTTTTTTATCTTTTTATCTTTTATTTTTTAACCCCATTATGTTACTGGCTGAATAATCGATTATGAAAATGGTAATTATTTTCATAATCGATTAGTTGTTTCGGCCCTAGTCCATACAGCCAATGTGTCTGCATTCACCAACAAACTGCCTGCATGCAGCTCCAGACACAAATGTCTCATTCTCTCTGTACAGGTGGGCTTCTGTGTATTTGTGAATGAGGCCTAAATGTGTTCATATCCAAGACATTGCCTAAGTCAAAGGTTACAAATCTAGTGAGCACTGCAATGTGGACGGACCAGAAGCCTGTTAGATGTCCTGTATTTTGCAGACACATGGCACACAGACCTGGCAGCTAAGCATCATCAATCAGCTGGTCACATCAATTTATGGGCATAGTTAGTAGGAGGAAATGTTAATATAGACATTTAGAATCCTGAAAATGGTAATAAAGAATAAATTAATGCCAAAAGCTAAAAAACTGCCAATTTATCAGTATGTGCTTGCCAATTTGCCCACTCTTCTGCAAATTCCTCTTTTGGATTCATAAACATATAAAAAAAAAAATCTCAAGAGGTCCATATCAAAACCAAAACTTGCAGTTCTAAGTATTTAATAAAACCCCAATTGCTGCCAGTGGCCAGCTAACCCGGGAACAAATCAGCAATTGCTAGACAGGAAGCTAATGACTTCCTCAATATTTTCCACCATAGAAAAGGGTAAAAAAATAATAATAATAAAAAAAATCAATTCATGAACAGAAGTGTTTTTTAAACTACTTTACTACTGCCGTACATTTTATGCTGTGGTGTTCTGGAGCAAATGCAACATTAGACAGCGCAGATATAGAAATGCACAGAGCCTATCAAAATAGCTCCATGCCTTGTGATTGAGGCAATTGCAGTGATCACTAACACAAACAGTACTACAGTTTATATTTGGGGGCCCTCCCCTTCTCACTAGAGAAGCAGGATGATCTTGTGACTATTTCATTTTTGAAATGTAGGCAGAAGCCGATTTGATCATTTCATCGATACAAATCAATGGATGATATAAGACAAGGAAATAGAAGTGAACGGGGACTAAATATATTTACACGGAATCGCTACCCATATGGCCCCAGCACTGGAAATGAAGGGAATAAATGTGCTTAAATAGGGACACAAAAAACAATCAAAACCTGACAAAAAAGATCTAAACCAGGTCAGTGTTTACCAAATACTTTTATCATCAAGACAGTCAAAGCCTATCCTAAAATATAAGTGCCAGTTCACACTACCGCGACTTGGGATCCGACTTGTGTAGCCGCAAGCCACGCGACATGAGAAATTCCATTGAAGTGAATGAGAGCCGTCTTAATGTACCTTACTGAAGTCGCTCCAACTTCAGAAAAGGTTCCTGTACTACTTCAAGGCGACTTCTAGGCAACTTGTACCCATAGATTTCAATGGAAGTTGACTCCAAAGATGGATCACCATCTTAACTGAAGCAACTTTACAGGAAGAGAAAATAGTTTTCTCAGGCAAACCCCTCCCTCCCACAGAGCTGATTATTCTGTGATTGGCCACAGCCAAAGTCGCCTGTCCAGGAGGCAACTTCAAGTCGTGTTGGAAGTTGCTCCAAGTGGCGCTGAAGTCGCCTTGCAAAGTGGCGCTGAAGTCGCCTTGCAAAGTGGCGCTGAAGTCGCCTTGCAAAGTGGCGCTGAAGTCGCCTTGCAAAGTGGCGCTGAAGTCGCCTTGCAAAGTGGCGCTGAAGTCGCCTTGCAAAGTGGCGCTGAAGTCGCCTTGCAAAGTGGCGCTGAAGTCGCCTTGCAAAGTGGCGCTGAAGTCGCCTTGCAAAGTGGCGCTGAAGTCGCCTTGCAAAGTGGCGCTGAAGTCGCCTTGCAAAGTGGCGCTGAAGTTGCCTTGCAAAGTGGCGTTGTAATTCGGGTTGCTCCTGTGTGAACCGGTACTAAGAGTCCCATACAAACACTAAACATAGAGCACATCTGTGAAAAGCATGCTTATTTACCCATGTTTTATTTGTAGTCTGAAATTACAGAATAGCTATTGTTCCTGGCAGAAATGCAATCGATTTATTGTGAGACTAAAACACAGTGCCTGGTGTCAGCCCCGCCCAGTTGCTATTTGGTAAACTACTAAATACAGACTCCTTTCTTATTTCAACAACAAAGCTGGGAAGGTGTTTAGTAGTCCACAATGAGATCGCTGAATAGACTCCTTGAGAGAACAATGACAAAGAGTACATGAACTTATCAGTTCACAAGATTTCTGGCAAACCCAAGCAGCATTTTTTTTGTTTTACTAATCAAAGACATTTCAATGGCATATTTACCAGACCAAACATGAACAAATAAGAAATTCAAAGTTGGGGTTTACATACATAGAGGAAAATATGTTTGTCAATCATTTATTGCTGTCCGTCATTCACATTTTCCAGATTTCAAAATAGAAGGCTTTGCTAATGAGTACAAAATGTACAGAAAAAGAATCATCTGGGTTATAGTGGACAGATCTGGAAGCTGAACAGTGTTTATACTAGTGGGCGTTTCCAAAAGATTTGACATTATAAATGTGTAAATGGGTACCATCCGCTCTGTGATTGCAACAAAAACCACATAGCAAGTTACTGTATGTCAACCATTCTATTATTACATGAACAGAAAAGTGGTTCAAAACAAGGAACGCCAAGGAGATCCCCCACAACCCTGTCCCTAACCCCCCAAAGTAGGTAGAAAGAGTCTAAGGACAGTGAAACAAAAAAGAACCTTATAACCGCATCCAAACACAACCAGCGACGCGTGAGCCAACTAAATACAACTTCAGGATCTCACTGCAAAGCATGCCACATATTGTAAATCCGAGGCACGGCAATCACCTGCTATGGACTGCAGTGATATACATTCATCATGCCAATTCTTAGTAGAGCTGCACGATTCTGGCTAAAATGAGAATCACATTTGTTTTGCTTAGAAGATAGATCACGATTCTCGCGGCGCAACATCATCTCTCACATTAAAACAAAAAAATTGGGCTAACTTTACTGTTAATTTTTTTTTATTTTTGTATTCATTGAAGTTGATTTTTTTTTCAAAAAATTGCATTTGAAAGACCGCTGGGCAAATACAGTGTGACATAAAATATTGCAGCAATTGCAATTGTATTCCCTAGGGTCTCTGCTAAAATATATATAATGATCGGGGTTCTAAGCAGTGGCCGTGTGTCCATAGGGACGCAGGAGCACCGCCCCCTCTGGCTCGCTCACAGCCAGTAAAATATACAGATACATACACTGTATGAATCTGTATATTTTCGCCGCTGCTGCCCACTATTCAGCTGACCGGACATTGAACGCCGGTCAGCTGAATAGCGGCAGCTGACTGGCTGTGGGGAAGTGCCTATCAGGGCCTGGCTGTAGTCTGCTTCCGGAAGCTCATCCTCGGGACGTACCGGCCGTGCGTCCAAAGATAAGACCGACAGGCGTCTCAGCCAATCAGGTAACCTGATTGGCTGAAGCATCATCGAGGGCGGGACGAGGGACATCGAGGGACGTAGAAGCCATAAAGGTAAGTGCCAGGAAGGGGAGGTACTGGGCACGGTGGCGACAAGTGGGGGCACAGTGGCGACAAGTGGGGGCACAGTGGCGACAAGTGGGGGCACAGTGGCGACAAGTGGGGGCACAGTGGCGACAAGTGGGGGCACAGTGGCGACAAGTGGGGGCACAGTGGCGACAAGTGGGGGCACAGTGGCGACAAGTGGGGGCACAGTGGCGACAAGTGGGGGCACAGTGGCGACAAGTGGGGGCACAGTGGCGACAAGTGGGGGCACAGTGGCGACAAGTGGGGGCACAGTGGCGACAAGTGGGGGCACAGTGGCGACAAGTGGGGGCACAGTGGCGACAAGTGGGGGCACAGTGGCGACAAGTGGGGGCACAGTGGCGACAAGTGGGGGCACAGTGGCGACAAGTGGGGGCACAGTGGCGACAAGTGGGGGCACAGTGGCGACAATTGGGGGCACAGTGGCGACAATTGGGGGCACAGTGGCGACAATTGGGGGCACAGTGGCGACAATTGGGGCACAGTGGCGACAATTGGGGGCACAGTGGCTGTGTTTTGATGGCATGGCACGGTGGCTGTGTTTTGATGGCATGGCACGGTGGCTGCGTTTTGATGGCATGGCACGGTGGCTGCGTTTTGATGGCATGGCACGGTGGCTGCGTTTTGATGGCATGGCACGGTGGCTGCGTTTTGATGGCATGGCACGGTGGCTGCGTTTTGATGGCATGGCACGGTGGCTGAGTTTTGATGGCATGGCACGGTGGCTGCGTTTTGATGGCATGGCACGGTGGCTGCGTTTTGATGGCATGGCACGGTGGCTGCGTTTGGATGGCACAGTGGTTGCGTTTGGATGGCACAGTGACTGCGTTTTGATGGCACAGTGACTGCACTTGATGGCATGGCACAGTGGTGACAATTGATAGGTACAGTGAGGCTGCAATTGTTTTTTTTGTTTTTTTTCGTTTGCTCCCTCCCAAAAATTTTGAGCACCAGCCGCCACTGGTTCTTAGTAATTTTCTAGCAAAAAAAATGGTTTTAACCTTAAGAAACAGGTGTCAGAAAAAAGATTCAGACTTTACGTGGTTAAACTTCCTGCATTTACACACAGAAGTTTGCTCTGAGAAAGAACTTAGTTACAATGTTTCACATTGTTACAGACTTGGCAGACTGCCTGATTTTCTCTTTACACACACAGAAGTTTATCCCTTTGATCTAAGCATTATTTACAATGTTTCCTGTTAAGAACTTGGCAGACATTTTCTTTTGACAGCTGATAAATCTCTCCACTTGTTATATGAAGAATCGGCAATCTCTGTATTGGAGATCGTCAGGGGGGGTTGAATCGAGATCACGATTTTTTAACAATTAATTGTGCAGCTCTAATTCTTAGCCATGAAAAACAGAGGAATTAACATATTTACATATAAACTCCAGTTGTACAGTGAAGAAAAAAGGTATTTGATCCCCTGCTGATTTTGTACGTTTGCCCACTTACAGTATATAATTTTGATGGTAGGTATAATTTTAACAACGAGAGACAGAATAACAGCAAAAAAAAAAAAACACATTTAAAAAAGTAATAAATGGATTTGCATTTTAATGAGTGAAATACATATTTGACCTCATACTTGGTGGCAAAACCCTTGCTGGCAATCACAGAGGTCAGCCGTTTCTTGTAGTTGGCCACATCTCAGGAGGGATTTTGTCCCACTTCCCATTCAGGTGATTAGGGTTTTGAGGAGGACGTTTTGGTAACTTGAACCTTCAGCTTTTTCCACATATTTTCTATGAGATTAAGGTCTGGAGCCTGGCAAGGCCACTTCAGGACATTAGCAAATGGAAGGACGAAGACTGGACAGCCGCACGCCAAAATTACTTAAAATAAGTTGTCTTTTATTTTCAACTGTACACACAGTCACTGCAAGCAACAAAATACAGTATGGCCGACGCGTTTCGCACTTACAGTCAGTGCTTAGTCATGGCTAAAAAAGGTTCACACTAAAATGACATATATACTCAAACACATGATCACATGGAAAAATATCCGCCTATGGCAGTAAAAAGTTAATTAAGTAATCAAACACAAAATCAAACCAGCTGAAGGGGGTGGGGCCTCCCTCAGAATAAATGCTTTCAAATAAGAAACATATAAACACATGTAATATATATAGGAACACCTGTATAATCCAAATACCCCTATAACAACTTGATTAAAACCACAATCCACAAGTTGTTATAGGGGTATTTGGATTATACAGGTGTTCCTATATATATTACATGTGTTTATATGTTTCTTATTTGAAAGCATTTATTCTGAGGGAGGCCCCACCCCCTTCAGCTGGTTTGATTTTGTGTTTGATTACTTAATTACCTTTTTACTGCCATAGGCGGATATTTTTCCATGTGATCATGTGTTTGAGTATATATGTCATTTTAGTGTGAACCTTTTTTAGCCATGACTAAGCACTGACTGTAAGTGCGAAACGCGTCGGCCATACTGTATTTTGTTGGTTGCAGTGACTGTGTGTACAGTTGAAAATAAAAGACAACTTATTTTAAGTAATTTTGGAGTGCGGCTGTCCAGTCTTCGTCCTTCCATTTGCTATCATTAGCATTGCCAGCACCTTGGTGGTTCAACAAACCTTGATTGCACACGGGGCTCACCTGGAGCGGTGAGAAATCTGTCCACTTCAGGACATTAATGTGCTTGGCAATGTGCTTTGTGTCATTATCATGCTGGAATACTCATCCACCCCCACTTTTTTTCAATGCCCTGGCTGAGGGAAGGAGGTTCTTACCCAAGATTTGACAGTACATGGCCCTGTCCATCGTCACTTTGATGTGGTGAAGTTGTCATGTCTCCTTAACAGAAAAACACCCCAGAAAGCATAATGTTTCAACCTCCAGGTTTGACGGTGGGGATAGTGTTCTTGAAGACGTTCAACGAATGAAACGTACGTCGCAGGCTGTACCCGGGCAGGCTGTACCCGGTGACGTGTCTCCCGACCTTTGGAGCCAGCAGCTGGGAATGCAAGATTGTGCTACGGTGGTAGCCAACGATCTCCGGCGACCCCAACTTTTGGACCGCCTATTGGCGGCGTTACATCTGCAGCCCCAGTGCCGGGGAGGCACCAATACAGTGAGAGGCCACTTGGCTTTCCTTTGTTTTTAAATTTGGTTTTATTAAAGCAATAGACTATTGGCTTTTCTATTTGTTTTTTTTCTTACATCCTCATTTGGAATCCTGGCGACGAGGTTCACATCAATCATTCCTGTCGGCACGTGTGCAGGCACAATCCTGCATAAGCTCCTTTGACTAACTTTTTTAGTAAAGTAGTCATTATATTCTGGTAAGCGCATCCATTTTTATCAGTACACTTTTGGGTGCAAAGAAGATTCAAGTTTGGTGGTGGTATTTTACGCTTACATAAGCAAAATACAGCAAAAAAGGGATTTTTAAATACAGCTTACCTGTAAAATCCTTTTCTTGGAGTACATCACGGGACACAGAGCGGCATATTCATTACTATATGGGTTATATGGAGTACCTTCAGGTGTGGACACTGGCAATCTCAAACAGGAAGTCCCTCCCTATATAACCCCCTCCCCTAGAGGGAGTCCCTCAGTTTTGTAGCAAGCAGTATGCCTCCCAAAAATGTTCCCCAAAAGAGGGGTGGGAGCTCTGTGTCCCGTGATGTACACCAAGAAAAGGATTTTACAGGTAAGCTGTATTTAAAAATCCCTTTTTCTTTCTCGTACATCACGGGACACAGAGCGGCATATTCATTACTATATGGGATGTCCGAAAGCAATGCTTTAATGAGGGGAGGGAGACATCTTCTCAAAGAGATTTAATTTAGAGGTATACTCAAATAATAATAATAAATCCAACTTAGTCAAGAAAAACTTTTTTTTTTTTTTCTTTTTTACAACCAAGGGTGCCCCTGATCCCGAGGATCTTAAACCGCAGCCTGTAGTACTGCCTGCCCAAAGGCTGAATCCGCATTCCTTCTCACGTCTAGTTGATAAAACCTTGTAAACGTGTGGACTGATGACCACGTCGCCGCCTTGCATATCTGAGCCATAGATATCCGATGGTGTGCTGCCCAGGAGGCGCCCATGGCCCTGGTAGAATGGGCCTTTACCGACAAAGGAGGAGGTAACCTCTTCAAACCGTAGGCCTGAATGATTAATTGTCTAATCCATCTCGAGATGGTGGATTTTGCAGCTGCCTGCCCCTTCTTGGGGCCATCTGGTAGAACGAACAACACATCTGTTTTCCGGATCTTTTCTGTAGCTTTAAGATAGGCCTTCATGGCCCGGACAATATCCAAGGTATGCAGCAACCCCTCCTTTCTAGATGTGGGTTTCGGAAAGAAGGATGGAAGTACCAAATCCTGGTTCAAGTGAAAATTGGATATAACCTTTGGTAGAAAGGAAGGATGGGGCCGGAGAACTGCCCTGTCCTTATGTAGAACGAGATATGGTTCCTTACACGATAAGGCTGCTAACTCTGACACTCTCCTGGCCGAAACTATGGCGACCAAGAATACCAACTTTCTTGTCAGTAAAACTAAAGGAATCTCAGCCAACGGCTCAAAGGGTTGTTTCTGTAGAGTGGACAGGACAAGATTTAAGTCCCATGGACAAATTGGTGACTTGACAGGAGGATTAATACGCAAGACCCCCTGTATGAAGGTCTTTACCAGCGAGTGGGTGGCCAGCGGCCTCTGAAACCACACTGACAGAGCTGAAATCTGTCCCTTGATTGTGCTTAAAGCTAGGCCTTTATCCACTCCTAGCTGGAGAAAACATGGAGGAGCCGCGCTGCTGGAGACCCAGGACTGCAGTACCAGGCGGCAGAATCAAACCCCCGGCCAGGTAGGACTCTCCAAAAGGCCCCATAGGGGTCCTTACTAGCCCTAGGAAGAAAGCAGCAGGTAGCTAGCAAACACAATTGTTTCTTAGACAGGGGAACCTAGTGATGGGGGAATGAGATCATCCTGTCTTCTCAGACATAGTGAGCAAGGTTGCCAATGCAGAGCATACTTGGGCTACCCCCCTTTTAGGTTACCCCGGAGAGCCTGCTGTCGAACCAAGTCCCGCAGGCTCCCCTCTTACCTGCTCCATGCTGCAGGATGTTTGTCTAGCAAAACGATCCAATCTTCTCCCATCTCCGTGGGTAGCGTAATAGACCTTCAGGCCCTGGTGTCCTATGAAGGTACCCACTGTCCTGGACCTATATAGCACCCTGGCAAACAGGAACTTATGGTCTTTACGAACTCCAAGTCCTGGGCCCAGGGTCCAGCCCTCCAAAGAGGAGCATTATAGGCAAAACCCCACGGTTTGGGGTCCGGGTACTGTCCACTTTGGCATTGAGGCTCCTTGGACAGATCCGGTTAGCCCGCCCTTAATCCCAAGGATGTGGAGCAAAGCTATTCCGTGACCAACACCTAAGACACTGGCGAAAAAACTGAGGGACTCCCTCTAGGGGAGGGGGTTATATAGGGAGGGGACTTCCTGTTTGAGATTGCCAGTGTCCACACCTGAAGGTACTCCATATAACCCATATAGTAATGAATATGCCGCTCTGTGTCCCGTGATGTACGAGAAAGAAACAAGAAGACTCAAAATCATTGTTGTTGTCACACTTTACCTTTATGATGTTGGGACTTTATGTCATTGAGTGAATCATGACACAGAGACATTAATTTATTTGTCTTGGTATTATCCACTTTATTTCTTACATATTATGATCACAATTATTTAATGATTTGTGGTCTAGCGCCCTCTATCTCTTTCTTTCCTTCTTGGGGTCATAGACAGCATTCCTCCTCCAAACACGGCGATTTGAGTTGATGCCAAAGAGCTTGATTTTGGTCTCATCTGACAACATCACTTTCACCCACTTTCAGCTATGAATAAGCACTGTATGATAGTGTGAAACACGTCAGTTTTCTTCTGATTTTTTGCTGCGATATGTTTATGTTGTGACCAGTTTTATTAAAAGGAACTATTTTTTTGGAGTGTGGCCGTCCCGGTTTTTCTCTATACATTTTTGTATCACTTTCACCCAGTTATCCTTCGAATCATTCAGATATTCATTAGAAAACTTAAGACGGGCCTGTACATGTGTTTTGAGCTTGATGGACGTTGCAGGCACTGCAGGATTTCAGTCCTTCACAGCGTAGTGTGTTACCAATTGTTGTCTTTCTGACTATGGTCCCAGCTGCCTTGAGATTGACAAGATTGTCCTGTGAAGTTCTGGGCTGATTCCTCACTGTTCTAATGATCATTTAAACTCCACAAGGTGAGATCTTGCATGGAGCCCCAGACCGAGGGAGATTGACAGTTATTTTGTGTTTCTTCCATTTGTGAATAATCGTACCAACTGTTGTCACCCTCTCACCAAGCTGATTGGCGATTATCTTGTTGCCCATTCCAGCCTTGTGTAGGACTACAATCTTGTCACCGACATCCTTGGACAGCTCTTTAGTCTTGGCCATGGTGGAGAGATAGGAATCAGATTTGCTTCTGCGGACAGGTGTCTTTTATAAAGGTAACAAACAGATTAGGAGCACTCCCTTTAAGGCTGGGTTCACACTTGTTCCGACAAACGCTCCTACATTGGGAGCTCATGTAGCATGACGTGTGAAAATCAATGTTTCCCTATGAGAGCTGTCTTAACTGGTCCTACACAAGTCGGTCTGACTTTGAAAACACTCCCTGTACTACTTTGCTCCGACATTCATCCTATCTCAGCCCATTGAATATCATTGAAGTCGGACCAAAGTAGGAGCCTTGTCCTTATCAGACATCCGACATGTGATTACAGCAGCAGTAAAAGGAATTTATCTCACCCTGGGATTGTTTTGATTGGTTAAAGAACAAGTCAGTCTATCAAAGTCGGTTCAAAGTAGTATCCTGTTCATGAAAGTCGGATGGATGTAGGACCAATGTAGGATGAATGTAGGATGAATGTAGGACAGATGTCGCAGAGCAAAGTAGGATGAAAGTTGTACTGCTGTCGTGTAGTATAGTGTGAACCCAGCCTAATGGCCCATACACACGATCCGAATATCGGACGAAAACGATCGTCCGATGATGGATCGTACGATTTTCGGATCGTGTGTACACTACTTTCGACAGCCGATCGCGACCGTTCATCCGATTAAATTCAATCGGACAAGCGCGAAAATTTTTCTCGTCCGATCGTCCGATTTTCGTTTAGTCAGTACAGCCGTCGTCCGACAATACAATACAAATACATTACAACACGTGACATCACTTCCGATCGTTTTTTTCTATCGTACGAGAATTTTCGTGAGTTTAAAAACCTATTTTATTTTACTCACGATTATTAAGCGAAAAAAGTCGTACGATCCGTCGGCCGATATTCGGATCGTGTGTATGGGCCATAAGAGAGTGCTCCTAATCTCTGCTCGTTACCTGTATAGAAGACACCTGGGAGCCAGAAATCTTGCCTCCACCAGCTAATGCCTTGATTATTTTACTCTACAAAATGAAGATCAATTTATTACTTTTTTGAAATGCGTTTTTCTGGATTTTTTTGTTATATTGCCTCTTACTGTGAAAATAAACCTACTAAAATGATAGCCTGATCATTCCATGGACAGTGGGCAAATGGACAAAATCAGCGGGGATTCAAATACTTTTTTCTACTCAATGTAGTAATTAAAATAACCCCCTTACTACACTTTCCAAATCACCAGATTAGCCAATTGACCTCCGGAAGGTTTGACCCCCTTCCTGACCAGAGCATTTTTCCCCATTTGGCACTGTGCTATTTTAACTGGTAATGCAACTGTCATGGAACGCTGTACCAAAACAAAATGTATGTCCTTTTCACACAAATAGAGCTTTCTTTTGGTGAGATTTGATCACCACTCAATTTTTGTATTTTTTGCAATATAAATGAAAAAAAAAAAACTTCTGGTTATAAAAAATATTCAATAAAAGCTAATTTTGTCATACATTTAAGCCAAAATGTATTCAGCTACATGTCTATGGTAAAAAAAATCCCAATAAGCATATATTGATTGGTTTACATTTTTGTAATTATTTTATTATATATTTTCATATGACAACACTGAAGAAATTACACTTTGCTACAATGTAAAGTAGTGAGTGTACAGCTTGTATAACTGTAAATGTGCTGTCCCCTAAATATAACTGAACACAGACATTATTTATTGTCTAAACAGCTGGCAACAAAAATTAGTATACCCTAAGTGAAAATGTCCAAATTGGGCCCAAAGTGTAAATATTTTGTGTGGCCATCAATATTTTCCAGCAATGCCTTAACCCTCTTGGGCATGGAGTTCCCCAGAGCTTCACAGGTTGCCACTGGTGTCCTCTTTTACTCGTCCATGACCACATCAAGGAGCTGGTGGATGTTAGAGACCTTGCGCTCCTCCACCTCTCGTTTGAGGATGCCCCAAAGATGCTCAATAGGGTTTAGGTCTGGAGACATGCTTGGCCAGTCCATTACCTTTACCCTCAGCTTCTTTAGTAAGGCAGTGGTCATCTTGGAGGTGTGTTTGGTGTCGTTATGTTGGCCCTGCGGCCTCTCCAAAGGGGAGGGGATCATGCTCTGCCTCAGTATGTCACAGTACATATTGGCATTCATGGTTCCCTCAATGAACTGTAGTTTCCTAGTTTCGGCAGCACTCATGCAGCCCCAGACCATGACACTCCCACCACCATGTTTGACTGTAGGCAAGACACACTTGTCTTTGTACTCCTCACCTGGTTGCCATCACACACACATTTAACACCATCTGAACCAAATACGTTTATCATGGTCTCATCAGACCACAAGAAATTGTTCCAGTAGTCGTCTTGTCTTCAGCAAACTCTCTTCTTTCTTGTGCATCATCTTTAGTAGAGGCTTCCTTCTGGCATGACAGCCATGCAGACCAATTTGATGCAGTGTGCGGTCTATGGTCTTCGCCCCGACAGGCTGACCACTTCAACCTCTGCAGCAATGCTGGCAGCACTCGTATGTCTATTTCCCAAAGACAACCTGTGAATAGGATGCTGAGCACGCACACTCAACTTCTTTGGTCAACCATGGCGAGGCCTGTTCTGAGTGGAACCTGTCCAGTTAAACCGATGTATGGTCTTGACCACCGTTGCGCAGCTCAGTTTCAAGGTCTTTAGCCTAGGCCATCTTTATGTAGATTGTGAAAAAACAATCAGCGCCAAAAATGTATAACATCTCCCCAATACCAGGATGAATGTGTAAAATTACTGATATATGTGAAACTGCACAGCAGCTGAACACTTACAGTGATGCACCACACTAAAAGCATTATTATATTCTAAAAAGTGCAGCACTGTGTCTTACTGAATAATGTTTATAAAAAAAAAATGTATATTGACCAATTCATATGAAAAATATGACAAGGGGCAATAGAAAAATTGTATTGAAAAAAACAGTTCATATGTGTCTATGCTTCCAAAGAAGTCACCGCTGTGTGTGTTTGTCCTCAAAAGGACCAATATCCAGTGCACACCTCCACCAGCTATTGCCTGTTCACCTTAAAGATGAGGATAAACTCAGACAATTCACTCCTCGTGTCCAACACGATCGATCCACTTAATTTTTCAATAGTACTCCTACAGTCCCCAGACTGCACCTCTGTGTGGGTAATCAACGTTTTCACCTGGTGATCTGGCCAGTAGCACACCTCCTGTATTGGAGCACTACACTGGATGAATGACCTCAGGGCAGGGACAAGCCATATAAAACTAATAGGGTGCTTAGAATGTTATATATATATATATGAATCATATATCATATATCAGATGGCGTCGGCCAGCGCCCGTCAGATGGCGCCGGCCAGCGCCAGAATGACACCCGCGCAATGGGCAGCACCCAGAGCAGACCCGCCCCCTTTTTCGGATCTCCATTATCTGCTTTTTTTCTTTCATGCGATAATTTTCGGAGGCCGAAATTTCGGGACACCACTAACAGTTAGTGATAAGTACCGATGACAAATAGCTGTACATTTAGAAAAGGAAAGGGCCAATACTAGCCCTTTCTCCCACTCTCTGTCTTGATATATACCCGCAGCAGCCGGCGAGAGAGGAAATTAAGGGAGCCTGCAGCACTGCGAGGATTGGACACTGATAGGGATGGGCTAAGGGAGCACACAGGGGAGCAGGGCAACAAAAGAAAAAAAAAAAGAAACCTGGAGATGAAGGGGTGGCATTTATTGGAACAAATTGGCTGTAATTTTCTCCCTACAGCAGCTGAATGCCGGCAGGAGGGAGAGAAGGAGAAGTTGGCTTTCAGTCACAGTAAAGAGAAAAATATAGCCGATCAGTTCCACCAAACGCTGCCCCTCCTCTCTAGATTCCAGGGTCAGCATCCTCCCTGTCACCTGCCCATGATCAACGGGTAGA
Organism: Rana kukunoris; assembly: GCA_029574335.1. Taxonomy (NCBI): domain Eukaryota; kingdom Metazoa; phylum Chordata; class Amphibia; order Anura; family Ranidae; genus Rana; species Rana kukunoris. The sequence goes on along the minus strand of CM056058.1, from coordinate 48,620,409 downwards.
TCATGATGAGTTGCTGACCCCACTTCATAGAAAACGTTCACTGCAACCAATGGTAACATGCAAACCGCTGTGCATGATCTGCTTCTATGGTCCTACAGCAGAACACGGTAATGTGAGGTTATAGGAAAGAATGAGAAGTAGCTTCAAAGTGGTTTCCATCTGGTGGGACCAGCATTACAAATTCAGTCATGTAATTGTGTCTTTACTATTCATAGCACACGTTTCCTCCATGGTTTTATAATAGGGGAAGCTGGTATTTTGCCAACATTTCCATTCTCTTGTATCTGGAATAAAGGTTTTCAAGAAATGATATGAAACTTTTAGGCATATTGTCCGTTACGTGCACATCCACGTGCTACTAGTCTGGCAGAGAGCAAACTGCAGATGCCTGTTAATTGACCCTCCAACATTATGACCTAAAAGAGATCCAATTTACTGCAACTTTTATTAACCCAACTGTGTGGCCGGCATTCATCCTGCATTGCTGTAAAAAAAAAAAGTAAAACACTGAATGGAGGAGCGCAGCCCTATTTATAGGGGTGGTTGCTGAAGGAATGCAAGAAAACCAAAGTTTTTCTCTGCAGTGGGAATATTTGGAGAGCCAGGAGGCGGGTACAAGAGAGGCAAAGAGATGATTTAACAAGGAGGGTTCAGAACACGATGTTCAGCCAAGTAAATGGGGGCACTGGGATCCCCTAAGACCTTCACAAATTAGGCCACTCTGGTAGTAGTTGAACGTTTCCTTCCTAATCCCTTTTTATCGTTAATCCCCTGCAATACTGTAGCTGAAATTCCATGACTGCTATTCTATGTAACTAAGTGATAAGACAACTTTGATATAACGTTACACACTGTACTGGAACAGTGAATTGGATTCATTTTCCCTTTTATGTAAATTCCTGTTCAACTCTCCATAGCCCCCGGGCAGCAGTGAATGGGTTAAACGATGTTATGACTCCCACACACCATACATCCTGTTTACCGTGTCAGGCTGCTGCATGCATGAAGGGCCCCATCTCATTACCAGTCACAAGGCTAATTTAACCCTTTCTAGACTGACAATAACAGCGTTTGTGTTCTACTACATGTCTAGGCAGTAGCATGGCTCATCAGCTGCTCGGATTTTTGGGATGACTTCTGTATAATCCTGCTGCACATTCACCCCGAGCAACTGTCATCACAGCGTGTTCACCTCACGCCAGTTCCCAATCTGCAGCAAATAAATGGATCATCACAAATAAAATTATAAAAAACTCCTAACCAAGGGAATCACCACAAGTAAATAGAATTTACAGACTTTTAGTTTAGTCATTACAATAACCTAAAAACAAGTACTACAACAAATAAGATGTGCTAAACAGCTAAAGAGAAGCAGTCTTTTGCCTATGCAGTGCTCAGCAACAAGAGAAACCCTTGTGTAAACCTCAAGACCTGATCTGTGACTTACATAAGGTTGAGGACTTGGACAACCCCCTGTAAATGTACTATACATCTGAACAACCAATCATTGAGCACCAACTCATCAGGTGGGAAAACGGGGAAGTCACATGATCTCCAATATCTATTTTTTTTGCTCTTTAGCAGCTGAACAGAGAAAAGGAAGGTGAGCCTGAGATGCTGGTAAGGCTACCATTAAAAAGAACCCAATGCTCCTTTCTTCATGGACAAAATACAGGTTCTCTTTAAAAGAAATGTGCATGTATTGAGCAGATGTACTACATGTGGTTTTTTACATGCACTTAAAGTCGTCGCCGTCATCGTCATCATCATCATCACTATTGCAATCATGAAAAGCCCAACACTAACTTCCCCCCCCCCCATATCTCTCTATTCCTCCTACCTTATCCTACACACCATGTGTAAAACCGATCTGTGTACCTACCTATTTAAATCAGCTTCAGTCCAATCTCATGATCCCGCAGCCACGACTGCTCTGTCAGCTGCTACAGGGGAGAGGAAGGTGCTCCGATAACAGGCAGCCTATGGTTGCATATGGGTGAAGTCATGGCTCCAGCAATTCACAGGCACGATCAAGTGCTTTCGGACACAGGGGAGCAGGAGCTGCAGGATCCCGTAAACGGGACTAAAAACACGTAAGTACACAGAGTATGTAGGATAAGTGGGAATGGGGTGTTTTAAAGAATAGTGTCAGGCTTTTCCCCTATTTTAATTTAATAACTAATAATATTAAATGCATGGCTTACCAAATATCTCCCCTCCGCTGGCATATTCTGTCACAAGATAGATCATCCTTTCAGTCTCCATCACCTATAAGAAATACATCAAAGAAAAATATGATACAAATACACAGAGATGGGGCAATGAAACGGTACAATCAGCAAAATCATTTGGCTCAGCTACTGAACAGTGAACTCCAGCATTACATATACTTTACATAGAACACGGTCTATCTGATCAGCGCTCACCTATTCAGAGAAAGCAACGAATACAAAGCTTTCTCTGATTGGCTGAGTTAGAGAGGCAGGCTGATCATGTCACTACCTCACTCAGCCAATTAGACAAAGCGTTGTATTCATTGCTTTCTCTGAATGGCGAGTGCCGATCAGATAGACTCTACTGTGTTCCAGGTATGAGGCAGGAAGTCTTGGCTCCAACTCGGAACACAGTGCGGTATGCTGCATGTAGGATCAGCTACATACAGTTTATACAGCACATCAAGCAGCCTCCCAAACAAACTATGTATGGTATATCAAAAACTGGAGTTCGGCTTTAAAGTGGTTGTAAACCTCAGACATGAAATATGAACAAAGCATATCCCCTCTATAGTATGTGCTTATCTCAATTCAGAGCACCAAGTCTAATTTCTGTCCAATGCTTCATTCCTCTACTATAAGCATGAATCGCTTCTGACAAGTTTTCCTGACACCAAGAGTAAAATGGTGACGGGGAGGGAGCTCCAGCCGATTGACAGCCTCCGCTCTGTTCCTGTGTGTTGTGTAAAGGGGGGTGCATTCCTTCCCTCCAATCAGCTCTCAGAGCTCTCCTCACTGATATACATTTATTTGATAGACCAATACAAAGTGGCACATAATTGTGAAGTGGAAGGAAAATGATAATTGGGTTTCAAAACTTTTTACAAATAAATATCGCCACCCACGCATATCTAAGTCAATATAGGAAACAAAAAAATCCTTGAGAAGTTTTAGAATGGGGCACAGGAAGGGGGCTCATTACAGCCTTAGCCCGCTAACTCAGACTCGCTTTACAGAGGTGATAGACACAAGAAAAACTACTTGGCAAACTTGCTAGTGAGGTCAGAGAAAGGATTATCCTCAATAGGTTTGATGGGTGGCCTTTGGTGGAACAAAAGAATGAACAGGGGGAGAAATGTGTGCGATATTCCGCACAAAGACCTTAAGTATCGAATAATTGGCCAACAGTCAAAAGTATCTGAAAAGTATCATTCAAGGCGGAGGTTTGCCCCCTTGATGACATTCAAGGCCAGATGCTGATCTAGACCAACCAGCGTTGCTCAACCTTTTGTCAGTCAAGACACCCTTTTTAAAATGATGTACAATCTCGAGGCACCCCATTCTAAAATGTAATAATTTAAACTAGGAGTTTTACTTAACATAGCAACATCCACACATGCAGAACACCCAAACGTGACTTATTCTTCCAAAGCAGGGCTCAACAATCCCCCCGGGTGCCAGGTCGCATTCGCGACTAGAATTAGCGACCTGGCACAGCACAGCTGGGGTATCTCCCTTCTCCTTGCGCACGCCCCCCCCCCCCCCCAGGTGCGATCGTGTTAGGCCGCGCCGGACTAATTGAGGCCATAGCTTTGTGGCCTTCTGCAGTCCTATGCTTCCTTCTGGAACCTCGCGCCCTCTTGTGGTGGCCGTTGGTATGACAAAACAACCGGCAATGCTAATGGAGCTTCCCCTGCCTGTTTTCACTACCCGCCCATCTCCTTCCCTTTACTTAGAACCCCAAAACATTATATATATTTTTTATTCCAACACCCTAGAGAATAAAATGGCCGTTGCAATTCTTTCTGTTACACCGTATTTGCGCTTAGGTCTTACAAGCGCACTTTTTTGGGAAAAATACACTTTTTAATTAAAAAAAAATAAGACAACAGTAAAGTTAGCCCAATTTTTTTTTTTATATTATGAAAGTTATGCCAAGTAAATTGATACCCAACATGTCACGCTTCAAAATTGCGTCTGCTCTAGGAATGCCAACAAACTTTTACCCTTTAAAATCTTCATAGGCGCCCTTTAAAAAAAATCGGCAGGTTGCATGTTTTGAGTTGCAGAGGAGGTCTAGGGCTCTTCCAATCGCAGTGATACCTCACATGTGTGGTTTTAACACTGCTTTCATATGCGGGCACTACTTACGTATGCGTTCGCTTCTGCACGCGAGCTCTGCGGGACAGGGCGTGTTCCTAGCTCCTAACTTTTTTTTAGCTGGCTCCTAGAATCCAAGCAAATTTGTCAAGCCCTGTAAAAGCATTTACACCTTTACACACTGATACTGACTAGTATTGCAATGTTTCTCTCCCTTACTCTGCTAGTGTGACCCCATTGCTGATAGAGAGGGACAGGAGAGGGGCAAACAAAGATGCTGTCCAGACACCTGACCACGTTCTTATCAATTAATGACGTCATTAGTTGTTAGGACACAGAGGGCTGGAAGGTTGTAATTGCACACAATGAAAACCTGTGACTTTGTGCAACTAAAAGGCAGGCTTGGCTTGTATACAATTTTTAGGCATTTTGACAAGGCACCCCGGAAGAAACCTGGTTGCAAAAGGATGATCTAGACCAATGTTTCTCAACTCCACTCCTCTAGTAGCCCCAACGGGTCATGTTTTCGGGCTTTCCTTTATTTTGCACAGGTAATTTGATCTTTAACTTAATACATTTTCACTGGCGAAGTAATTACCACAGTCGTTTCACCTGAGGGAAATGCTGAAAACGTGACCTGTTGGGGGTACTTGAGGACTGGAGTTGATTAACATGGATCTAGACTACACTGTAAGAAAGACAGGATGTATTCAATGGCGTACTAGTTAAGATGGAATTTCCTGTAGGAGGCACCAAAATTTCAGCAGCTGAAACATATCGTTCGAAATTGTGTTACCGGCATTTTGCTGATAACGGCACTGAAACCGCATGCAATTTTGCCACGATTTTACTGTGCTTATTGTGCGTTTTTCATAGGTCATGTGACTAAAAAAAAACGCATTAAAACTTAACATGGGCGCATTATTGATGTGTTCTTGCTGTATTTTTAATGGGGAGGTGCATGTTTTTACCTGGACAAAAATGCAGCAAGCAGGATTCTTGACGCCACAACAAAAGTGCAACGGACCAGTGTGAAGACATACGCAGAATTTCCTGAGATTTTCTCATGGCAAAAAGGTGCCAATAATGGCCGACAAATTCATATTTATTTCAATCCATGATATTAATTAAAGTCAAAATATAATACATGTATTTATGTTTTTACTGACATTTTCGCCAAGTGAATCCTGTATTTTCGGTACAAACATTTTCATTCGGGGCACCTATAATTTCCTGGCCTCACAACATAAACAATGATGATGAGACAGATCCCACAGAGTCCACTGTGAAGGACTGATGATTCATGGACCTGGCAACAAGCCTGTCCAGTTTGGAGTTTAATATGGATGCCAACAGATCACATCCAGCATCCCCAACCCGCAGAACTGGTGGAGAGCTCATTCCTAAAAAATAGACAGTAAAGGCTGAGAAAGTCCACCTGCCAGTCTTTCATATCCAACATAAATCCTCCAAACAGGGTGGGACATTTAAAAAATTACCAAAACGTGCGCCTCCCTGCCCTGTGAGGAGATCGAAATCACTGGATCCCAGGGCCAGACCAGGCTCTGAAAAGATGGACTCTATGGTCGTGATCCGCCTAGAAGCTGGGATTGACAGCTAGTTCAGTCTCTCAGTGATCCGCTGAAAGCCTGTGCTAGCCGCTCACATCTCCTCCACAGCCCAGTGCGCTGCAGTGATTGCCAGGGAGGCAGAGCAGAGAGCCGGTGACTGATAGTCACCAGTTCTCTGCAGGCTAAGGACAGAGCTAAGCGATCAGTGGTGTTTGATTGCCAAGTTCTCGGTCTTAGGCCGCGTACACACGAGGGGATATGTCCGCTGAAAACGGTCCGATGGACCGTTTCAGCAGACATCTCCGCTCGTGTGTATGGGCTAGCGGACAGATTTCTCCACCCGACAGATTTCAAAGCATGCTTTGAAATCTATCCGGTGGGGATCTGTCCGCCCGACATGTCTGCTGGTTAGTACACTTACCAGCAGACATGTCGGCCCCCACCGCCGCCGCGCCGCTGCCGAATGGATTCGGCGCAAGCGCGGAAGTGTTTTACTTCCTGGTGCGGTGACGTTGCGGTGGCGCGGCGGCGTCAACGTCACCGCCGCGTCACCGCCACGTCACCGCGCCTTCCGGCGGCGGGGAATTTGATCCGATGGTGTGTACACGCCATCGGATCAAACTCCCGATCGGACATATCCGATGGAAATGGTCCGCGGACCGTTTTCATCGGATATATCCGATCGTGTGTACGCCGCCTTAGAGATGGACAACAGCAGCTGGGATCGGTGCTGCAGCCATCTAGATCGTCCCTCGAATCCGATAATTTTTAGGATCACCACCATATATAGTCCCCACTAATGCCCACCTCATCTCCCCCACTGTAATGTCCATGTCCCAACCCCCACTAATATGCACATCTCCCCCACTGTAATAGCCGTCGAGCTCACCTAGGCCACCGCCACCGGGTGTACCAAGATGGCAAGCCACTCCGGAGCTAGGCCAAAGCTGCGGCCTTTCCTATGGCTGCAATCCGCGGATCGCGTGGTGTGCCGATCCGATCACGGATCAATGGTGATCCGTTGCACCCCTATAGTCAGGTAGAATTTGTTTTTTATATTCCCAAACTTCTCCTTTAACATCGGTGTCAAATAACTAGCTAAATTAACAATACACAATCTAGGGTCTGTAGTTAGCCTCTTGTCAAAATGCTACTTGCCTGGCTGTGATATTTTTGACTACATACATTTTGTATCCCTGACCCAGAGGTAGGAGCTAAAGCATTTATGCTAATAAAACTGTTGGTGAGCAATAGTATGAAAGAGCAATAGATTACTAAAGAGATCGAATAAATGGCTTCCTATGAAGCAAGTTTCACATGTAGCAAACTGTAGCCTCTTGTAGAGATGTACTGCACATAATCGGAGCATTGTACAATCATGCAAGATTGATTGCTGCTGCTTGTGTAAATTACTCCATAGAGAGCCATGCGTTCCATTCATTTAGCAATCAATACTACTTCTAATGCCAATGTTTTCAGCTGCAGGCTTGAGCTACTAAACATTTCTCGTGCTGCAACAGTCTAATAAGTGGTTAGATCTCTCAGTAGAAAGAACTTCGAATCACCTATGTAGCCTTACCCTAAGGCTGCTTCAGATTCAATTAGCTCAAAATCAACTAACCTGTGTTGCTAAAAGAGAAAATAGCAATTTTATACCAAATGACCCCACCCAGAGCCGATTGTTCATGTATCACCAACAGGCTGAACTGCTTGTGATTGTCACATATCTTGTTTCCCACATATTTAAAGGATAAGTTTACCTTTTTGGGCAGAATTGAACTTTTCATCATAAATTAGAAGTGTTTTCCAATGCCATTACTGGCCTAGCTATCCAAGTGTTCTTCCTCTCACCTGTCTTATCCACAGGTGGTTTAAAATCTTATCAATTTGGATTTTTTTAAATGATTTTCATATTTCATCACTTCCTGTAGATTGCCTCTCAGCATTTACTTCCTGTAGGTCATCTCGTAAAAGCCGCAACGTCCTTGTTGCATCACAGAAGAGGGCGTGATATGGTGTGTTTTTTACTCAGGACCACACCTCCCTCATTACAATACCACTTCCACCCACTTTCTACACAATCTGATTGTACAATCTCCTTTAGATCTCCCATCAGCTATGTAGTACAAGGGCCTGTTTGATTTGATACAAATTGAATGGATTACATAGTTCTGATAACGGACACTCAGTTTTCAGGACTCATTCACATCTCCACGTAGCTAAATCTAACATTCCCACAAAAGTTTTTTGTGTGTTCTCGAGCGGTTTCACTCGTTGCGCATAGGGCAGCCCATTCGCTTGACTGGGCTGCCCTAGATGCAACTAACCCCCCATAGAAACTTCAGAATTTTTTTTTGGAGCGGAGCATGGCGAGTTACCACAGTATTTGGTGTTTGCTGCACTTACATAGTAGGTAAATTTGAATAAAGACAACAGTTCATCCAGTTCAACCTGTGTAGGTGTATGTGTCAGTGTCGATAATTATTTCCCGTATCCTTGTATATTGTGTTCTTTAACAATTTAACCACTTAAAGGGGTAGTTCCCCCAAAAACCTTTTTTTTAACATTTATTCAGGCTCGTTATGTCAAGGGGAATCAAGTTTTTTTTTTTTAGAAATGAAGCCATACTTACCGTTTTACAGATGCATCGTCTCCGACGCTTCCGGGTATGGGCTCCGACTATAGGCGTGCCTATTTGATTGACAGGCTTCCGAGGTCGCATACATCGCGTCACGATTTTCCGAAAGTAGCCGAACGACGGTGCGCAGGCGCAGTATAGAGCCGCACCGTCGCTCGGCTTCTTTCGGCTACTCGTGACGTGATGTATGCGACCGTCGGAAGCCTGTCAATCAAATAGGCATGCCCAGACCAGACGATCATACCCGGAAGCGACGGAGACGATGCATCTGTAAAAAGGTAAGTATTGCTTCGTTTCTAATAAAAAACCACCCGATTCCCCTTGACATAACGAGCCTCAATCAATGGTAAAAAAAGGTTTTTGGGGGAATTACCCCTTTAAGACCCGGACCAATATGCTGCCAAATGACCAAAGGAGTTTTTGCGATTCGGCACTGCGTCGCTTTGACAATTGCGCGGTCGTGCGACGTGGCTCCCAAACAAAATTTGCGTCCTTTTCTTCCCACAAATAGAGCTTTCTTTTGGTGGTATTTGATCGCCTCTGCGATTTTTATTTTTTGCGCTATATACAAAAATAGAGCGACATTTTTGAAAAAAAAATCAATATTTTTTACTTTTTGTTATAAGAACAATCAAATAAACTAAATTTTAGTCAAACATTTAGGCCAAAATTTATTTAGCCACATGTCTTTAGTAAAAAAAAAAAACGCAATAAAAAAAAAAATTAGCTACCTAGCGGGAACAGCGACACTAATACAGCGATCAGAAAAATGATCGCTTAGTGACGCTGGCAATAGGGAGTTTAAGGGTTAACTAGGGCAGTGATCAAGGGGTTAAAACTTTATTAGGGGGGGGGGGGTACAGGGCTACCCTGAACCTAACACTAACTGACTTTTACACTGCCTGTCACACTGACACTAAATACAGTAATCATACATGTATGATTACTGCATTCAGTGACACTGTGACAGGGGGAGGGGGGGGGGGGGCGATCGCGGGGGTTAAATGTGTTTTTTGTGTAGTGTAGGTGCAGTGTAGTGTTGTGCAGACTTACTTGTGTGGTAATCTCTCCTCAGCGGTGGTTGAAAAAACCACCGAGGGAGAGATCACGTCGCTTCCTCCTTCCTGTGTTTACACAGGAGGAGGAAGTGACAGGGCGGGCGGACGCGCGCATTGGCGGGGAGCGATCTGGAGGGGGCGGACAAAAATGAATAGCCGCCCCCTCGTCGGATCGCTCCTGCAGCCGCCCGGACCGCCGCATGTACAGGGGGGGGGGGGGTCCGATCGGACCCCCGATCCCCCCCCAAGGCACCAACGTATATATACGTTGATGTGCCTGTCGGTGCCATTCTGCCGACGTAAATGTACATGCGGCGGTCCTTAAGTGGTTAAGGACCGTAAGGATTTGCACCCCCTAATGACCATTTTTGTCATCATTTGACAGTGGTTTGAACTTTTTCAGTTTAAAACAAAAAAAAAGAGCGACAATTTAAAAAAACTAAATAAAATGTTTTCCTTGTTATAACAACTATCCCCCCTTCCCCCCAAAAAAAAGAAGGAGTTTTGATCAGTAGTTTAGGCCAATGTATATTTTTCTACATGTTTTATGTATAAAAATCACACAAAAAAAAAAAAACACAATATACGTTTTATTAATTTGCGCAAACAACATAGCGTCTACAAAATAGGGGAGTTATTTATGGCATTTTTATTTTTTAGAATTAAATGACGAATCTGTGATTCGTGCAGCCGTGCCAACCTGACGTATATAATTACGGGGGCTGGTCGGCAAGCCATTAGGATGCACGTCCAAAAGTATTTTATTAATATTAATACTCCCAGCTGACAAAAAGAAAGGAATATATATGGTTGAACTGATCCCACTCAATGTTACATAGTAGGCGAGGTTGAAAAAAAGACAAAGTCCAACCTATGTGTTGTGATACGTCAGTATTACCTTGTATAGCCCTGTATGTTGTGGTCGTTCAGGTGCTTATCTAATAGTTTCTTGAAACCATCAATACCCCGCGCTGAGACCACATCCTTGCCGCTCTTACAGTAAACAACCCTCTACGTAGTTTAAGGTTAAACCTCTTAATTTTAATGAGTGGCCACTTGTCTTGTTAAAATCCCTTCCGCAAAAAAGTTTATAACTATTCTGGGGTCACCAGTATGGTATTTGTAGCTTGAAATCATATCTCCTCTAAAGCATCTCTTCTCTAAAGAGAATAAGTTCAGTGCTCGCAACCTTTCCTCATAACAAATATCCTCCAAACCCATTAGCTTTGTTGCCCTTCTTTGTACTCTCTCCATTTCCAGTACATCCTTCCTGGGGTTTCCAGAACTGGACAGTATACTCTAGGTGTGGCCGGACCAGGGTCTTGTAGAGCCTTTTTTAATGCATGCCAATATTCTGTTTGCTTTGTTAGCAGCAGCTTGCTGAGCCTATCATCTACTAGGACACCCAGGTCCTTTTCCATCCTAGATCCACCAGAGGTTCTCCTCCCAGTGTATACATTGCATTCGGATTTCTGCCACCCAAATGCATCATTTTAAATTTTTCTACATTGAAAATCATTTGCCATATAGTTGCCCACCCCACTAATTTGTTCAGATCTTTTTGCAAGGTTTCCACATCCTGCAGAGAATTTACTGCCCTGCTTAGCTTAGTATTGTCCGCAAATACAGAGATCGCACTGCTTACCCCATCCTCCAGGTCGTTTGTTCACAAATTAAACCGGATTGGTCCCAGCACAGAACCCTGGGGGACCCCACTAGCCAACCCTGACCATTCTGAGTATTCCCCATGTATTATCACCCTCTGAACTCTCCCTTGTAGCCAGTTTTCAATCCATGTACTCACCCTATGGTCCATGCCAACGGACCTTATTTTGTACAGTAAATGTTTATGGGGAACTGTGTCAAATGCTTTTGCAAAATCCAGATACACCAAATATACAGGCTTTCCTTTATCTAGATGGCAACTCACCTCCTTATAGAAGGTTAATAGATTGGTTTGTAAAGAACAATTCTTCTTGAATCCATGCCGACTACTGCCAATAACCGTTCTCATTACTAAAATCTTGTATATCATCCCTTATCCCCTCCAAGAGCTTACATACTATTGATGTTAGGCAAACTGGTCTATAAATTCCCAGGGATGCATTTTGGGCCCTTTTTAATGTTTGGTGCTACATTGGCTTTTCTCCAATCAGCTGGTACCATTCCAGTCAGTAGACTGTCAGTAAAAATTAGGAACAATGGTCTGGCAATTACTTGACTGAGTTCCCAAAGTACCCTTGGGGGCAAGCCATCTTGTCCCGGTGATTGATTAATGTTAAGTTTCCCAAGTCTAATTTTAATTCTGTCCTCTATTAACCATGGAGGTTCTTCCTGTTCTGTGTCATGAGGATAGGCGGTGCAGTTTTGGTTACTAAAGCCCCCCCGATTCCATCGTGAAGACTGAGGAGAAGAATAAATTCAATACCTTTGCCATCTCCCGTCCTTTGGAACCAGATGTCCTTCCTCATTCTTTCTGTGGCCAATATGGTCTGTTCTTGTTTAAATACTTAAAGAATTTCTTGGGATTTATTTTGCTCTCCTCCACTATGTGTCTTTCATCTTCTATCTTACCACCCTAATTGCACCCTTACATTTCTTGTTGCATTATTTATAAAATCTGAATGCAGATGATGATCCATCAACCTTGAATTATTTTTTTTTGAAGGCCTTCTCTTTTGCTTTTAAAAGCATTTTTACATTGGAGTTAAAGGGATTGTAAAGGTAAAAAATGTTTTCCCTAAATAACTTTCTTTACCTTAGTGCAATAATATCTTTCACTTGCCTCACCCTTCGATTTTGCTTTTAAATGTCCTCATTTCTTCTGAGATATCCTCACTTCCTGTTCTTCTGTCTGTAACTACACACAGTAATGCAAGGATTTATACCTGGTGTGGAGAAAGCCTCTTGAGGGGGGGGGAGAGGCGAGCAGGAGTGTCAGGATGCCCAATAACACACAGTTCCTTTATCTGTAAAGTGGAGAGTGTACCGACACTTCTGCTCGCCCCCTCAAGAGGCTTTCTCCACACCAGGGAGAAAGCCTCGCATTACTGTGTGTAGTTACAGACAGAAGATCAGGAAGTCAGGATTTCTTAGAAGAAATAAAAGGACATTTAAAGGCAAAATCGAAGGATGAGGTAAGTGAAATAGGACTGCACTAAGGTAAAGGAAGCTATATAGGGAAAACATTTTTTACCTTTACAATCTCTTTAAGCCATCCAGGACTTTTGCTCACTCTTTAAAATGTATTATCCAATGAGATGCATTGGCTAATGCCCTTATTTAATATGCTCTTAAAGTAAGCTCATCTCTCCTCCATGTTCTTTATTCCTAAGATTTTATCCCATTTATGCCTTCTAGCAAAGTTCGTAGTTTAGGGAAATTGTCTCTTTTGAAATTCAGTGTATTGGTATTCCCATTATGTTTCCTATTCCTATGTGTCTTACTATTGGAATGCCTCAAGAATGAAGCAAAGCAGGTACAGATGTTAAGACCTTGGTGAAAAACCAAGGTACAATGGCTAGATCAAAGGAAGAGACAAAATGATAATGTTGCGTGCCAAAAGCAAAACACAGGAAGCGTTGATGCATGATAGAAGTGTGAGGGGTTATACCAGGCTGTCCCTACAACTTTGTTTGCCAGTTTCCCATCCCATCTAACCAGCAAACCTTGAAAACCGAGTCTTTCCGAGGTTTGCTGAGGTGTCCTCCGGCCTTGCTGCCCATTTCCAAGGCTCTCCGGTGGTATTGCATGCCATTGAAGTCAATGCGGAACTAATTATTTTCGTTTCCATTCACTTCAATGGGGAAACTCGCTTTGATATGCGAGTACTTTAGATTACGAGCATTCTCCTGGAACGGATTATCCTCGTAATCCGAGGATCCACTCTATTTAATCCCCTGCAGATTTTGAACGTTTGCCCACTTACAAAGAAATTAAGGGTCTATAATTTTTTTTACCATAGGTGTATTTTAAATGATAGAGACAGAATATCAATCAAAAATACAGAACCAACACAATAACATTTTTATAAATTGAGTTACATTTCAGGGAGTAAAATAAGTATTTGATCCCCAATCCCCAAGTATTTGATCCCCAATCAAAACATGACTTGGTGCTTGGTGTAGAAACCCTTGTTGGCAAGCACAGAGGTAAGAGTTGGCGACCACTCTTCTTTACAGATCCCTAAATCCTTAAGGTTTCTTGAAGTTTCAGCTTCCTCCATAAATGTTCTATACTATTAAGGGGTGGAGACTGGCAAGACCACTCCATGACTTAAAGCGGCGGTTCTGCGGGAAAAACGTTTTTTTTTTCTTCTGACATTCGGGCGCTGTTTGTATATCTAATCTTACACTCACCTGTCCCGTTCTTGCAGCCACATTTGTCCCGACTTGAATCAAAATGATGTTTTATAAAAACCCAGCGATGGACGTTTCCATCTTTAGTGTGGGCACTGCTTAAGCCCACCTGTCTATATATCCGGGATGCGGTGAATGCTGTCCCAGCATTCACCGCTCTATCCCGCGCATGGCAGGTGTTGACGGCGAGCCGCGCCGTCAACACTTCAGTTGCCATCGCAACGGCCGGCGTCATAATGACCCGCCCTGTTGTGAAGACGCAACCCATATGTTTCCTCACAGCGATCGCGTGATCTCGCGGGATTTGAGCAGAACGCGTCTCCTGGGGACATCAGGACTGAGTCCCAGGAGACATAGCACCGTCGGGGGAAAATCTATATACACGCCCATTCCCCCGCGGTGGAATCTGATTGACAGGGCAGATAGCAAAGAAGAAAAGGGGTAAGGCTAAACCAAAAAAAATACGTATTTGTTATGTTGAATGCAACGCTGTGTTATTGCCATGAAGTCATATATTAGGGTGAACCTCCGCTTTAAGGTGCTTCTTCTTGAGCCACTCCTTTGTTGGCTTGGCGGTATGATTTGAGTCATTGTCATGATGGAAGATCCATCCACGACCCCCCAAGGTTCCCATCTGAGATTTTACAATACATGGCCCCGTTTATTGGCCCCTCAATGCGTCAAAGTCAGTCTGAACCTTTAGCAGAAACAATTCTCAAAGCAGAATGGTAATTTTAGGGTCAAAGTTAGCATTTTTTCTTCCACCAAATATGGCTAGTCAAGCTCAATTTTGGTCTCATCTGACCACAGCACTTTCTCCCAATCAATCAAAATTGAGCTCTTTGGGATTAGCTTGACTCGCCATGTTTGGGGAAGAAAAATGCAGACTATCAACCTACCACCACCATCCTAAGGCCTCATGCACACCGGACGTTAAAATAACGTTATAAAAACGCCAGTAGCTTTGCAGTGAGTGTTTCAACTTTTTTCAGCTTTTTCCAAAGTTTTTTCAATAGCGTTTAGCGTTTTTTTGTTGAAGAAATAAAAAAAAAAAAAAATTCAATGGATCAAAAACGTTAAACGCTGGTGAGTGATGTTTTTGAACGTTTATTAGCGTTTATCAGCGTTAGAGTGTTTTTACAGCTGAAAAACGTCTCTCAGAATCCACTAGTTTTGGTTTTTTTTTACTGCTCAAAAACGCCACTGCACAAAACTGCTGATAACAGTCTATGTGTGCATGGACACAAAGGATAACATGATGGAAAGTTTATTGACTGTAGAAAAAAAAATGTCTACTGCCAAAAACAGCTGCTGTAAGAACGTCCAAAAATGTCCAGTATGCATGAAGCCTTCTCCACACTCACCGGTGCTTTCTGCCTTCTGCCGGTCTCCGCCATCTTCTTGAGCTCTTTTACTGGTGGCGGCCCGGTCTTCCCACCGGGCTTCTTCCCTCTTCTCTTGTCCCGGTGTTGACATGACGATCTCTCCCGCTGTAATGCCGTGTGTGCAGTGCGCAATGATTTATATAGGCATGGGGCGTGGTCACCAGGTGATGTCACCCAGTGACCCCACCCCCTAGGACGTCACAGTCCCATCATTCCAAGGGACTGTGGCATCCTATGGGGCGGAATCACTGGGTGACATCACCCGGTGATCACGCCCCATGACTATATAAATCATTGCGCACCGCACACACGGCACTACAGCAGGAGAGATCGTCATGTCAACATCGGGACAAGAGAAGAGGGAAGAAGCCATCGGGGAAGACCGGGCCGCTGCTAGTAAAAGTGCTGCAAGAAGATAGAGGAGCTCCGCAGAAGGTAGAAAGCATCGAAGAGCGCCGAGAAGCCACCGGAGAGCGGGCGAAGAGAGCGGAGAGTCGGAAGACCCCCGAAGTCTGAAGAAGACCCCCAGAGATGCCTAATAAATTACTTTAAAAACTTGTGTAGTGTGTTTTTTTTTCTTGACACGTCCCCCCCCCCCCCAGGTGAGGGGGCTCCCAGATTCCGATAAGCCCCCCGCCCGCAGACCCCGACAACCAATGGCCAGAGTTGTCGGGTAGGGGCCCTTATCCTCATCAACATGGGGCAAGGTGCTTTGGAGTGGGGTGGCGCAAAGCACCCCACATGTTGAGGGCATGCGGCCTGGTACGGCTCAGGAGGGGGGGGTACGCGGTCGTCCCCACCCCCTTTCCTGACCGGCCGGGCTGGTGCTCGGATAAGGCTCTGGTATGGATTTTGTGGGGACCCCACGCATTTTTTTCGGCGGGGGTTCCCCTTAAAACCCTAACCAGACCGATAGGCCCAGAATGCCAATGATTGAGGAAACCCATTACGTTTTTGTTTTTTTTTGTTTTTTTTTAATATTGGTGTGAGTTCCCCTTAATTATTGGGGGATCAAAGTCACGTCCCTGCTCATTGAAGTCATACTTCAAGTCGTGGGGCAAAGTCAGATCCACAGTTGTATGACTGTCTTGTTGAAGTCGCATAAGTATGAAAAGGGGCCCAAGACTGGGTTCACACTTGTGTGATCAGATATTGCATTGCTGTGCAGATCACATGCAATGTCTCTGCGATGTAAATTCAGCCATATAGTTTGTAAGGCTAAAATCGCATTCACACCAAAATGGTACAGGACCTTTCTTTTTGGTCTGCATTGGAATGTTAACACCCATGTGATCCGATTCCAATTCACAGTGTGATCTGATCTGGGGGTGTCATGTAGTTTACCAATGACACCCGCAGCAATTCACATATGTCAGTGTGAACCGCTGGCGATTCAGGTGCGATACAGGAACCCGCACAGGAACCTCACACAAGTGTGAACTGAGCTTGGCGGTCCTAAGGCACCTTTAACAATGATAACTTTTCCCTGCGTTTTTACCTTGCAAGAAGATAAAAAAAAAAACGCAAGAAAAAAAATTCTGTTTAAATCATAATCCTATGGGACTTTTCACACCACTGTGCTGTGGGTACAGTGGATTTTAAAAAGTGCTGCATCTTTTGTGCGGTTTTGAAAACCACACCCAATTGCAGCCTCCCAATAAATTGAATAGAAATTGCTGCAAAACTGCGATAAAAATCACTGTAAAAATGCAGCACGATTTGCATTTTTAGTGCGTTTTTGAGTCACAATTTTGCTACAGAGCAGTGTGAAAGGGCCCTTAAACACGCTGGCAGAGGACAGGGTCTTCTATGAAAAACTGTAATGTTCGCAAGACAAGACTTTAAATGCTTTCGGTTTTGATGCACCTGGATGGTTCAAAGTATAGTTGGGCTTACCAGACTGCCCATCTATCATAATCAATTAGCTTCTCCCATGTACTAAATTTTGGAATTTTGCATTAGAATTAACTAGGGTTGTCCCGATACCGATACTATACTCGGTATCCGGACCAATACCGAGTATTTTCAGGAGTACTTGTACTCCCGCAAATACCCCCGATACCGAAATAGAATACTTCGCCCCCCCGCCGCCGCTACCGCCACCGCAAAGCCGCTGCATACCGCCGTTAATCCCGGTGCATGACAGCGGCAAGCATTACAAGCTTTCGCTAGTATACTTGTAAAGCCGGCGCCGCCATGTATAGACACTCCCCCTCTCGTGATTGGACGGATCCGTCCAATCACGAGAGGGGGAGTGTCTATACACGGCAGCGTGGGCTTTACAAGTATACAAGCGAAAGCTTGTAATGCTCGCCGCTGTCATGCACTGGGATTAACGGCAGCAGCGGCGGCTTTGAAGAACATCAGGTATGGGGGACGGGACATGTCTGCAATATGTGGGGACGGGACATGTCTGCAATATGTGGGGACGGGACATGTCTGCAATATGTGGGGACGGGACATGTCTGCAATATGTGGGGACGGGACATGTCTGCAATATGTGGGGACGGGACATGTCTGCAATATGTGGGGACACATTTAAAAAAAGGATCGGTATTCGGTATCGGCGACTACTTGAAAAAAAAAAGTATCGGTACTTGTACTCGGTCCTAAAAAAGTAGTATCGGGACAACCCTAGAATTAACCAATGAAAGAACATTTACCAAACTGCAATTTTGTGTCAATGCAGTATACACAAGCCCGTACAAAAGTAGATTAAAACATTACCAGCTCAAAGAGGATAAAGTAGAACTCGACGCATATATATGTACTCACATTAATGCACTTGTATGTGACCATACACAAAGGTCTTTATAGCACATTTCTTTCATTCTGGTTCTTTCCGCCAGCCTATCCAATCGTTTATGTCTGTTTGCAGGAGCCATTAAAGATTAGTATGACAAGATGTCATAGGTCAGTAGTTACAGTAGTTACATGATGCCTGGGAAGAGACTTATGGGTTTGCAAGTAAGTGATCAAAATGTTTCTGAATATTTGGGCTTTGTACTTTAACCACTTCCTTACTGGGCATGTATACCCCCTTCCTGACCAGGTGAAATTTCAGCTTGCGGCACTGTGTCGCTTTAACTGACAATTTCAGCGTGCGGCACTGCGTGGCTTTAACTGACAATTGCGCGGTCGTGCAATATGGCTCCCAAACAAAATTGGCGTCCTTTTTTTCCCACAAATAGAGCTTTCTTTTGGTGGTATTTGGTCACCTCTGCGGTTTTTATTTTTTGCGCTATAAACAAAAAAGGACGACAATTTTGAAAAAAAAAACACAATGTTTTTTACTTGTTGCTTTAAAAAATAGCCCAATTTAAAAAAAAAAAAAAAAAAAAAAATCAGTTTAGGCCGATACGTATTCTTCTACATATTTTTGGTTAAAAAAAAACGAAAAAATATCCCAATAAGCGACTGGTTTGCGCAAAAGTTATAGCGCCTACAAAATAAGGGACAGAATTATTTTTTATTATTTATTTTTTTACTAGTAATGGCAGCGATCTGCGATTTTTATTGCGACATCATGGCGGACACATCAGACACTTGACACATTTTTGGCACCATTCACATTTATACTGCAATCAGTGCTATAAATATGCACTAATTACTGTATAAATGTGACTGGCAGGGAAAGGGTTAACACTAGGGGGTGAGGAAGGGGGTTAATGTGTATCCTGCATTGTGTTTTAACTGTGGGGGGAGGGGGGGGTGACTGGGGGGTGACCGATCTGTGTCCCTATGTACAAGAGACACAGATCAGTCTCCTCTCTCCAGTGACAGGACGCTGTCATTGTGAGAGCCGGCAATGAGAAATGATCTCATATGTTTACATATGAGATCATCTCTCATTCGCCGCACAGATCGCATCGCAAACGGCCACTCTGATTAGCCGTTCGCGGCGATCTGTGATTGGCTGTGTCCAAGGGACACGGCCAGTACACAAGTTCCCCGCTGCGCGCTCTGGAGCGCGCGCTGGGAACAAAGAAAGGGGCTGCCGTGAAAACACAGCGGCCCAGAGATTTAGAACCACCCTGCGGCCGCATATAGTCGTACGGCCGTAGGGAAGTGGTTAAATGGCTTCTTAACCACTTCAGCTTTACCCCATTCCTGACCAGAGCACGTTTTACAATTTGGCACTGTGTCACTTTAACTGACAATTGCGCAGTCATGCGACGCTGTACCCCAAACTAATTCTGCATCATTTTTTCCCACAAAGCTTCCTTTTGGTGTATTTGATCACCTCTGAGTTTTTTTTCCCCCTTGCGCTACAAAAATAAAATAAAAAAAGACTGACAATTTAAACTTTATACTTTCTGCTATAATAAATATCCCCCAAAAATATATTTAAAAAAAAAAAAGAAAAAAAAATATCAGTTTAAGCCGATATGTATTCTTGGTATAATAATATTCATTGGTTTGCGCAAAAGTTATAGTAAAATAGGGGATAGATTTATGCCATTTTTATTATAATTTTTTTTTTATTATTAGTAATGACGTCGATCTGCGACTTTTATCGGGACTGTGCGACATTTCAGCGGACAGATCGGACACTTTTGACACTTATACAGCGAGCTTAAAATAGCCACTGATTACTGTATAAATGTCACTGGCAGGGAAAGGATTAAACACTAGGGGGCGATCAAGGGGTTGTGTGTTCCCTCAGCGTGTTCTAACTGTAGGGGGGGGGGGGTGGGCTACCACTGACATGACAGATTGATGTACCAAAGACATGGAACAGAAGATCTATCTTGTTACTAGGAAGAACAGGGAAATGGCTCGTTTTGGAAATCAAGCCCGCCGTACCCGCAGGCAAATTCCAGCAGCGTGATTTTGAGGACTACCTCAGTTTGCACAGATGTGCCTTTCTGCTGATGTATATCGGCGTGAGCCGGTCGGCAAGCGGTTAAAGCACATCTATCTGTAAAGCATTATCCTGAATTACAAGTCAACACATGTGTAATATCCCCCTAAATTATTTTCAAAAGAAATATTGCCCCTGGAAAATACATACCTGATACAGCCGAATAATGTGGGGGTGGCAAAGCATTTTCATAATCTGCACCTCACGGAATATTTTTTTCAGATTTTCCCCATCTAGCTTGGTCTTGTCAATTATTTTTATAGCAACCTGCAATAACAAAAAAAAATAATGTTCAATGGACAGAGCAACAAGTGCCTTAAACTATTATTTCACATAATTCTAGAAAAATTGATAAATGGCGCAGCCCTTTCCCACACCAATGAGATAAGACACTAGCTAAAGGAAAGGTAAATGATGGTGTGCTTGACAATAGTGCTTAGGAGATAAACGGAATAGTAGACCAGGAATAAAGACTTGACAAAAAAAAAAAAGAAGGTTACTTCTGTGCCCCAAACCACATAAATGTATTCATCCCAGAGTGTGTCATATTAGGAATCATTGGGGAAAATTCAATAAAGATGTTGCGTCACTTTTCCACATAAATCCCTTTTGTCAATATATTGTGCCAAACAAAACAAGTATTTACCACACTTTTGGTTCCGACAGCCCCTCATGCTCCAAATTCAGGTAGTACTAAAATGCGCCACTTTTACTTGTGGCGCAATGAATTTGCCATACACAAAATACAAATGCCAACAGTTCGTATCTTACAAAAGTGGAGCTAATGGAGACCAACTCCATTTTAGCGTGCAGAAAGCGAAACCGGTACAATAAAGAGTCTCGCTTGCATTCTAAAAGTGGAACAGCATGCGCCAAATTCAAGTACAAGCTCTAGACAGGTACAGGAATTATGATGCATGCTGCCAGACTTCAACACATGAGGGACACCTACGCAAAATATGTCTGTGCCAGTCTTTATTAATTCCATGGATTGATTGCTTATCTCTTTTTTCTTGGTTACTCCCAAAAAAATATAAAAATAATAAAAAAAAACACAACACTTTAAAATTGTAGTGAGATAAATAAGACATTACATATACTTTTATTTTTGTATTTCTACTTCCACCAAGCTGGAGGAGCTCTTGACTCATTTGCACATGTTTACTTGTCTTCATCTTGAGTAATGCAAGTTTGTAAAAAAAAAAGCTTAAAAAAAGTGTGATAGAAATATATATATATATATTTCTTTTTTCCTTGATATTTATACATACAGTATACAATAAAGCCTTTAGGTGGCATTTCGAGATCTCTAAGCAAACATGGCATTCACATGTGGGTGATTAGGATAAAGAATGAAAACATTGTGTAGGCAACTATCTTAACCGTGATACAATAAACAAACCCCTTACCATCTGCCACGTTCTAAGTGTAGGAATAAAATCTACACATGCTAGAAATTCAAGTATTTGCCCCCAGCTCATTTTCCACATTATCTTAAAGGGGTGTTCCACCCAAATGTAATGTTTATTAAAAGTCAGCAGCTACAAAAAGTGTAGCTGCTGGCTTTTAATAAACAGACACTTACCTTCTCCACGTTCCAGCGACGCGCCGACCGGGGCTCCGCTCCTCTCCCCCCCTTCCCGGCCGGCATCCTCATTGCGACTGTGGGCACCCATCCGTGACAGCCTTCGGCTTCACGGCCGGGCACCCACTGCGCATGCGCGAGCCGCACTGCGCATGCGCGCGCGGCCCGCCGCTGATTGGACAGGCGATAGTCTAGGACCGGTCAGTGTCCTAGACGATCGCCAAAGGGAGGGGCTGCAGTAAGGCGATTAGGCCTAATCGCCTTACCAGCCCCTCGGCGGAAGCAGGAAGTGGGACAGGAAGTCCCACTCCTACTGAAGCCCCCACTCCCCCGCTCAAAAAATGACATGCCAAATGTGGCATGTAAGGGGGAGGGGATTAAGTGGAAGTTCCATTTTTGGGTGGAACAACGCTTTAAGCATGCTTTCAGATCATAGCGATTTATGCTCATGTGAATATGAACGTTGTCGCAACACACATATGGCATCCCATGCATTGCAGAGGACTGCTCCAAGTGCAACACAGCAAAGTAGCTTGTGCATCTTTAAAGCTTCTTGTGGTTTTGCACACAAAAAAATAAATAAAAACTTTTTGTTTTGCAGAGTTTTTTCAGAGTTTGGGGTGCCAATAACAATGAATGGAACAGAAACTACAACATGAATTTTGTCGTGAGATTTTTTGCAAGTTCACAAAACACTATAGCATAAATGCAGCCTTCCACAATGCTGGATGCTTTCAGATGTGATATACTAAACACTTGGGCGTTATGAAGACCACCACTAAGGCTCCATTCACATCTAGGCGACAAAACGGCCGACGCTCGTGCCGCTGGAGGGGCGATGTCTATAGAGATGGTTCACATCTCTGAAACGCCGTACGCCTGCCGCCTGAAAAAATTCCCCGACCCTTTTTTTCAGGCGACATTGGCGTTCGGCCATAGACATTAATAGAGAGAATTTGATCACTATGCTCAATGCATGGGGGGGACCGCGTCTGCCACTTTCTTTTGCCCTTTTGAGTGTTGCAGCTGCCTGCTCCGCCCTCCTCCAGTTCTGGGGGAAGCCTGACTAAGT
Organism: Rana kukunoris; assembly: GCA_029574335.1. Lineage (NCBI taxonomy): Eukaryota > Metazoa > Chordata > Amphibia > Anura > Ranidae > Rana > Rana kukunoris. The sequence continues at coordinate 48,597,565 of CM056058.1, read as the reverse complement.
GGACCGAACGTCCGAGTCGGGTTACGACGGTCGGAGTGTTTTGATGCCTGTACGATGTGGATAGCGGTTCCCCCTGGCGAAATATAATAAGTTGAATATGCTTAGACTATGCTAAAACTGTACCTCTGCGGCCCTCCCCCCCCCCCATGCCCTTTTCCTTCCCCCATCTACGATTTCCTTCTGTTTTCCCTCAGGCCCCTACCCCCCACCCTCCTCCTCCCCCCCCTACAACCCCGACTGTTGAGGCTTTGTTGTGAAGCCACTTTGTCTATGCTTATTTTTGTCTTACCTTGTTTTTTTTTTCGAAAATAAAAAATAAAGATTAAAAAAAATAGAGAGAATTTGTTAAAAAAAAAAATGAATCGAATCGCGGCAAGTAAAGCCGCGTACGCGTCGTTTACTTGTCGCCTAGATGTGAATGCAGCCTAACTCCAAGAGGGGGAACCTCAGGCAAAAATGAGGCGTTTTCATAGTGCGATCTAGTGTTTTTGAATCAGTTATATATTTTTTTTATAAAATCTTGATACATGCAGTGCATAAATATCACAAACCTAGGAGGTGCTATGCAGGAAACAGGCAAACTATCGTCCTGCTGTCTGCTATGGAAGGAAAGGGGATATTTAGAGGCCGTTCCTAGTCAGGAATTGCTAGACAGAAAATCTGATCACAGACAGATCCCTTGCCAAGAATGTTGGGCAGTCACATATCTCACTCACCTTTGCAAATATTCAAGCGATGATTTGCCCCACATAAAGCACCCAACTAACATACAAAAGAATGGTACAATTAATAAACTCCAAATTAGTTTTTGGTGAATTACTTGTTTGGGTGATTCGGGTAGGTTTTCTACATTTGCAGATTTGAAAGGATTCCTTTTAATCATCAATAATCATCTTTAACCAGTAAGTAGGACAATAGGCACACAAAAAAAAAAAAAAAAGCACTAGGGGTAGCCCCCGATGATAACCAAACTCCTTTAATGCTCAGTTAGGCAGCTTAGGTAATCACACAAGAGTACACAGTATAAGAGCAATGAGAACAACCAAAAGGCATGTCATGTGCCCTACCATTAATTAAAAAAAAAAATCCTATTTTCTTTCTTTACACAAAACACAAAGCCCTCAATAGCGCTACAACAATATGAAAGCAGAACACAGTAATACCTATATGGATATCTATACTTGACTCAGTGCAGCTGCCAACCATAGGAGGATGGGTACAAAAATAAACAAAAACAAGCAGCGCTCTATGAGTTAAAGTAATAAAAACGTTATAGTTGAAAAAGTAAAAAATGGACATCAAACAAATGTACACAAGTTAATATGCCGTGGTGGACAATTAGGGTACATAAATAGCTACCAATTGCATAGCATTGAAAGGAGTCCTGTGATGGAGTGGTAAAAATCAGAGACTGATATCAATCACTTGGGCTGCTGTATGGGCGTCAGTTCATCAGACTTAGTGACCCATGCATAAGGACACAGTACCTTAAATGGTAGAAGGGGATACTGCTGTGGTGGGGATGGAAGATCGCTCAGGTGAACTGATGTACTCACGTCCCCGTGGGTGGCTGCACATGCGGTGTAGATCTGTAAGACTGTCACACCGACCGTCGGGGAGACAGTCGTGATGGCGCCAAAGAGCAGGAGGGTACAGATGACACTGGATCAAGATGGTGGACAACAGCGGCTGTGTCACAGCGGGCACCGGACCGGCGGTCAATTTAGTGAACCGAAAGTGTGATGGAGTACGTAACAGCGCTGACATGTGAAGGGGGCGTGAACAAACACAGGACCCGATAGTTTAGAGATTCTTGCGCCCTCTGGAGGTGGACGGATGTCCAGAACGAATGTGCACACACAGACAGGCTGGCGAGGTGCTGTATCCCACAGTACAGAAACTGACAGCAGCGTTCATACACAAGTGTGTATGTGGGACTCCAAGCAAATGCTAGTCAAAGGGGTGTGGAGAACATTTTAAATGGGGGGGGGGGGGTTAGAAACCGTGACTGACATGTTTCGCGTTGTTCAACGCTTTATCAAAGTGCCTTACTGACTTTGATAAAGCGTTGAACAACGCAAAACATGTCAGTCACGGTTTCTATCCCCCCCCCCCTTTTAAAATATTCTCCACACCCCTTTGTACTCGCACCAATGCTCCCGTTGCCAGATCCGATACCTGGAGAGGATGGAGCAGAGATAGGTCTGGCCTCAGTGGATCAGAGAGGAGTGGGTAATCTGGCCAGAGCAGGGGTGCAGGGCACCGCCGCATATTCCGGTGACTGGAGCCGTCACATTCAGTACAGGAAGTGACGTTCCGTGTCTTCGTTGGAAGGGTGCAGGGCTTTAATGAGGAAAAATTGCAGGGTCTGTATCCCTTTAGATGGGATTTCCTATTGGGAGTATCTGACATTTTAGTTGCAGGGGATGCCCGATATATGTCCAGTATCTTAGTGTAGACGTCTGGGGAAATTAGTAAATCAATCACACAAGCAGGTAATCTTGTTTCTGGAGGTGCGTCCTGTACAGGCATACCCCACTTTAAGTACACTCACTTTACATACACTCGTGAGTAAGGACATACCCATGAGTGTAAAGTAAAGTCCCTTACAAGTACTGTACAGACATTTTGCAGCCACAGTAGAAGGAGCCGAAGCTCCGAAAGCATAGCCTGCCCTGTTCCAGTGTGCCCCTGACACCCCCACTACAGCCCCTGGGACCTCAACTACAGCTTCTGTCACCCCCACTACAGCCCCTGACCCCCCACTACACCCTAGTGTATTGTTTCACTTTAAGTACATTTTCGTTTTACATACATGCTCTGGTCCCATTGTGTACTTAAAAGTGGGGTATGCCTGTACACATTTTGTGTGCAGAACACTTCCAGGTAGCCATATTGCACTTTACAGAAAATTGCTGCTAAGGTACACATTCCTTGATTCACAATTGTATTTGCTATATTATCTTTTTAAAATTGCTATTTTTTCCTTACTAAAGTGGAATTACCCTTTAACCTCCCTGGCGGTATGATTCTGTCTGGAATTACGTAGCGGTACAATTATTTGCATGGAAGTTTGGCGTTTTATACTGTTGCAATTCTTAGGAATAAAAATCTGTCCAAACAAGCGCAATAATGTAATCAACTCAAAAACACTGAAATTTGAGTTGCAGAATTGTCGCTGTCATTATTTATTTTTTTTATGACAAATTTAATCGCTATCGCTCAATTCTGAAAGTAATTATAATTTATTATCGCTGTTTTCTAGCTGATCTAAAACCATTAGGGACAAGATTCCAGGCCAGTTTTTATTATATAAAAGGACATGTTCAAGGGGGGGGTGTATTTTTTACATACAGTTGTAATCTATAAGATTACATTGTACTGTATGTAAAGTGTTTGTTTACCTTTTTAAAAACGTTGCTGTGTGAATTTTTTTCTTGCAGGCTCTGCATGGCTACCCCGAGACTGGAATCTCTTCACGCTCTTTAAGATTTGGATTTAACTCTCCTTGGTACAGTTGCCAATACAGCAACACCACCATGATTTACGTCACCTGACTCTGACAATGTCTGACTGACTGCTTCTCATTCCCATGACAAGCGAGTGACCCCGATTCTGATATATTTTCCCACTTTGAAACACCCAATAGAAAAAATTAACACACTTCCAATACTACAGATTACACACACACACACACACACACACACACACACACACACACACACACACACTACCAATGTAAATACATATCTTTATAGCTAAAGGTTTGTGGATCTTTGCTGAAGGAAAAAAAGAGAAAAGAAAAATCACATCTTCAACAGTTTCGACAATGGCAGTTACTGTCTTCAAGAGAGTCCTTAAAAAAAAACCATCACAACATACATTGCATTCACATTTGCGCACTGAAGTTTCCCTAAACCCAGACTATGGAAAACACAAAATGACATCCTATGTAGGCAGTGTGTGCATACTCACAAAGCCACAAAACATTTGCTTTGTGTAGAGTGAATAATACCTGGTTGATCCTGCCTTTAGTTGTCCCCGCTCGCATCTTCTCTCTGACCCAATCGCAGCCAGAGATGGATGTAGACCAGCTGTTATCTACTGAGCATGCTGCAGTTTCAGTTCCCTTCTAAGCTCTTTACCTGAATGGGCTGCCCTACACAAACATCCCAAAGAATTTCCAAAACGTTATTTTGAGTGGAGCGTGGCATGGTTTAAACTGCATTTTTTGCATGCCAGATGTGCGCCTGCTACCCATGCTTGGGGTGCCATTAAAGAGGAAGTAAACCTTGATGGGTGTTACTTCCTCTTTGTTTCCCTGTAAAGGCAAAGCATAATGGGCTACTATGCATCGCATAGTAGCCCATTATCTGACACTTACCTGCAGGAGAAGCCCACGATGTCCCCGTCTTCCTCGCTAGTAGCGAGCGGCCATTCTTCACCCCTCTTCCTTTCGGGGCCACTTTAACATTTAATGGCAACGCAAGTGTGTTATGTGCGTTCTAGCAAATAGTAGTTTTTTTTTAAATGGCAAAAGAAAATGGACAAAAGACCTAAAACATCTCTTCTGCCACAAAAAAACTCTTTCCCCACTTGCTACAAAGTTTTCCTAGCTGTACACTGCCATCGCCACACACACACACCTCAGCGTACAACCTTTCAAACGTAGGGACAGAGTAATTCCCGCACTTAAGAGTTGTTACATCATCTGTGGCCAGCCAATAAAGAAGAGGGAAGACTCTGGACAAAGAAAACGGCTGGGAGAAAATGGTAGCAGCGATGAAGAAGTGACAAGGAATAAACCAGACATCACACTGCTGAAGAAGCAAGCCTTCCATAAAGTGCAGATATTCCGTGCATACTAGCACATTATGGCAAGAGCTCATAAAGGCCCAAAGTACATTTTTGCTTTAACAGACAGTGGCATTCTGGAACCATGTGCTTCAGTCCAATGAAACAAAAAAAAAAACTCTTCAGTTACATGTGCCACAGATACACTGAAAGCCTAAAATTAGGAATAAAAACTGGGGGTGGGCCGAGAACACCGTGGGACTGTGTGGCAGCCAGAGGCACATGACATTTTGTGCTGGTAGAGGGAAGAAGGAATTCTACCCCAAGTATCAAACTCCATTATTGTGACGAATGACAAGCTAGAAAAACAGGATGACTTTTCCGACACAATCATCCAAAAACATGTCAAAAACAACCATGAACATTTTTAAAGAGATGAAAGATAACATTTTTGGAATGACTTTTGCCGTCTCGACTTGAATATTAATGAAAATCTGTGAGTAGATCTTAAACACGCACTGCATACAAGACAACCCAAGTATATTTCTGACCCAGAACCACTTGCCAAGGAAGAGAAGAAAAATATTCCAAAAGCAAGAATAGCAAAAACTGCTAGTTAACCTCAAGAAACATTTGGAGGCGGATTATGTTGCCAAAGGACTGACTGTCCGGGTGCTCAAACATTAGCGCATTTCGGTTTTAACCCCCTTTAGCAAACAGGTACTGTTCTGAAAATCTGCAGAACTATGTTATGTTTAACTACACAGTCTGAATTTTTTTCATAAAAATCTTCTTTATAAAATTAACACAATTGTACCAGGGATACCTTTTGTTTAGCATATAAAATATAATCAAGTTGAATATATGAAAATTCAGGACAGCTAATGGCACAAAAATACAGTGTGTGTTGGTCATATAACAATACAAAAATCACAAAAATATCACAATATTCTATAAAAAAAAAAATGTATGGTGCCCATTAGAGCTGCACAATTAATCGTTCTCACAATTCAATCCCCCTCACGATCTTAAAGTGGTTGTAAAACACGTTTTTTGTAAAAACCTACAGGTAAGCCTATAATAAGGCTTACCTGTAGGTATAAAGAATATCTCCTAAACCTGTACGGTTTAGGAGATATTCCCCTCGCAATGCTCCGCAGATTGCAGCGGCGCATGCGCAGGGGGAATCCGCCGGACCCTCCCGGATTTAAATCTCCCACACGCGTGCGCGATGTCATCGCTGCTCCAGCCAATCACAGCGCTGGAGCGGCGATACCCGGAAGACACACCGAGTCAAGATGAGATCTCGCTCGGCGTGCACCAGTTAAGTTCCCTACACCTCGTTCCGAGGCAAGTATTTCATAATGAGCTAATATGCGGTGCATATTAGCTCATTATGGCTTTTCCCTTGCAGGTCTAAAAAAATAAAAATAAATAATATGTTTTGCGGTTTACAACCGCTTTAATACAGCATTTCCCTGATTCTATGTAACAAGTGCAGAGTCCGTTTGGGGGGTTCTAAGGGAAAGAGATGGGCTGGGCAATGAAAAACAGGCAGGAAAGCTCCATTAGCATTGCTGGTTGTCTTGTCATATCAACGGCCCCCACAAGAGGGCGCCAGATTCCAGAAAGAAGCATAGGAATGGAGAAGGCCGCAAAGCGACAGCCACAATTACCAGCCAGAGTGTCCCGACGCGATTGTCGGGGGGGGGGTGCGAATGGAGACGGGATACCCCAGTTGTCCCACCCCAGGTCACCAATTGTAGTCGCAATTGCGACCTGGCGCCCGGGGTTTGTCGAGCCCTGCACTAGCCAACCAGGTCACGCAGATATACAGCGGCAAGTTGGCTCTTTTACATGAACCAACGTAACAGTACGTCGCGCCCGCTGGTCCCACAAACTTGATGTCCGCCGGCGACCAGCGATCGTGGTGAGGACAGACAGAACGGGGAACTGCCTACATGAACAAGATAGTTCCCTGTTCTGCCAGATGACATGACAGATCTACTGTTCCCAGTGATCGGGAACAGTGAGCTCTGGCATGTTCCCGTAAACCAATTCCCCTATAGTTAGAACAACCAGGGAACACGCTTAATCCCTTGGTCGCCCCCAAGTGTTAACCCCTTCTCTGCCAGTGTCATTTACATTGATCAGTGCATTTTTATAGCACTGATCAATGCAATAGTGTCACTGGTCCCCAAAGAGTGTCATTTGTCCACAGCAATGTCGCAGTGCCGCTAAAAATCGCAGATCGCTGCCATTACCAGTAAAAAACTATTTAAAAAAAAGGGTCCCTAAATCTATCCCGTAGTTCAGGGGTGTCAAACTGGCGGCCCTCCAGCTGTTCCGAAACTACAAGTCCCATCATGCCTCTGCCTGCGGGAGTCATGTTTGTAACTGTTAGCCTTGCAATGCCTCATGGGACTTGTAGTTTTGCAACAGCTGGAGGGCCACCAGTTTGACACCCCTGCCGTAGTTTGTAGACATGATAACTTTTGCACAAACCAATCAATAAATGCCCCTGTTGAGATTTTTTTTTACCAAAAATATGGGCTAAACTGATGAATAAATTCGTTTTTTTTTTTTTGTTGTTTTTTGGATATGTATTATAGCAGAAAAAATATATAAATTGTTGCCCTTTTTTGTTGATAATGCAAAAATTAAAGAGGTGAGCAAATACCACCAAATGGAAGCTCTATTTGTGGGTAACATTTTTTTTATTTTGTTTGGGTACAGTGTCGTACGCAATTGTCAGTTAAAGTAACGCAGTGCCGCATCGCAAAAAATAGCCTGGTTATTATGAAGGCAAATTCTTCCGGTGATGAAGTGGTTGAAGACTACGCCTTTTTCTGACACTTGTTGCTTACAAGTTAAAAGTCTGTATTTTTTTGCTGGAATCGCAACTAAAACTAAAGAAAACTAAAATGTTTTTTTTCAGCAGGGACACTAGAAAATAAAATGGAGATTGTTGCAATATTTTATGTCACTCTGTATTTGTGCAGCGGTCTTTTAAAAACGCAATTTAAGAAAAAAAATATACTTTAATGAATAAAAAATAAATAAAACGAAAAAGTTAGCCCAATTTTTTGTATAAATGTGAAAGATGATGTTACGCCACAAAAATCGTGATCTTTAGTCTAAGCAAAATGATTGTGATCCTCATTTTATTCAGAATCGTGTAGCTCTAGTGAATATATGTCCTAATAGCCATCTTCTTATGTTTAAATATTATTTATTTTATTGTATTGACCATTCTTCGCAAGTCACATGGCGCAAATCTGTTGATTAAATAGAAGTACATTCTGCAACAACTCCTTTCCATCCCTGCACCTCTCCCGTGTAAGATCTAACTTACCCTTGATCTTTGTGGACATAAAGCCACGTCTGTTTATTTTACATGCCTGAACCAGGAGACATAGTTCAAGACATGCATCTCCATCTACACGTGTCCTGGGAAGGTAAACAAGCAGCATCAACATCCCCACTGCTCTCTAGAAGTAAAGAAATATACAAGATAAAACATACACTCATTAAATACTGATGAAAGCCATAAAGTTCATCCGTACAATGGCACCATGTTCCCTACTCGGTTTAAAGTAAAACTGTGGGCAATTTTTTATTTTATTTATTAATTTTGGAGGGTTTATAACCGGTCAGATTTTATTTTTTGCCATCTGCGTCCCATTTTGGAGATTTCTCTTCACTTTCTATCACATAGAAAAACAGAAAATGAGAGGAAATTTCTGCAAATTCAGGGAATTCCTTGGGGACCCCAAGGTCACAATCGGAGGATTTCCCCTTTATTACTTTTATTGGGACAACACAAAATGTGTGATTTTCTTTTACTTTCAATAATAATGCAAAACAGAAAAAATAGAGAGGATGAATTAAAAACTGACAACCGTTCTAATCCCTCACGCTGGGAAAAAAAGTTTGGCCTTTAGAAATACTTTTAGGCCGGGTTCACACTGCTCTGACACAGAAGTTAGACGATTTCCAATCAGACTTTACATTACGCATTCGTGTCCGACTTCAAAGAATGGGATCTTATAATACCAGGCCATCGAGTCGGGCATGAATCGAGGGGGGAACCTCCACCAAAAAAACAGCGTGGGTCTCCCCCCCCCCCCCCCCACCCCAATACATACCAGACCCTTATCTGAGCATGCAGCCCCAAAGCCCCTCTCCCAGACCATACCAGGCCACATGCCTTCAACATGGGGGGGGGGGGGGGGTTTGGTGCTTTAGTGCCGGTTCACACAGGGGAGACTCCAGTGCTAAGGGCAGTTAGGGCTGGGGGCTCTGTGGGGACTAAGGGAAGGAGACATCAGCGAAAGGGAGCATAACGGGAGGAAGAAGACATCACTGTAGAGAGAAAAATCGGTGGGAGAAAACCCATTGGAACTAAGAGGGGACCCATGTACCATTATTTATTTTTGACACTAGCCCATATTAGGTCACATAGGGGCTGGGATGTGGAGCCCCTTGTTAAAGTGGTGTTTCAGATTCAGATAAGCCTCCTGCCCGCAGACCCCCACGGTTGTCAGAAGAGGCCCTTGTTCCCATCTACATTGGATATAAAACGTCATGTTTCTGTGATGTAAAAAAAATAAAAGATAAATAATTTTAGAACTTTTTCCACCTTTAGGGCCGGTTCACACTACGTGCAGTCCAGTTTTTAGTTTGTTTCTGCGTCAAAAACACATGGAAAGCAGGTTATATGGTTTTTAACCACTTGCCACCCGCCGAATGACGGCTGGGCGGTGCGGCTATTGTTCTGGGCGGGCGTTATAGGACATCCTCGCATTCCCGGGCCACTAGGGGGCGCACGCGATTGCACAGTAACAAAGCAGGACCGTGGATCTGTGTGTGTAAACACACAGATCCATGTCATGTCAGAGAGGAGACCGATGGCGTGTCCCTTGTACATAGTGTTCCGATCGGTCTCCTCCCCTTGCGAGTCCCCTCCCCCTACAGTTAGAATCACTCCCTAGGATACACATTTAACCCCTTGATCACCCCGTTAACCCCTTCCCTGTCAGATATTTATACAGTGTAATCAATGCATTTTTATAGCACTAATCGCTGTATAAATGAGAATGATCACAAAAATGTGTCAAAAGTGTGCGATATGTCCGCCGCACAATATGTGTTACTTTTTGCTATAATAAATATGCTTTATTTTTTTTTATTTTTTTTTAACACATTTTTTCCTCAGTTTAGGACGATATGTATTCTACATATTTTTGTAAAAAAAATAAACACAATAAAAGCGTATATTGATGGGTTTGCGCAAAAAAGTTATAGCGTCTACAAAATAGGGGATAGATTTATAGCATTTTTATTATATTTTTTTACTAGTAATGGCAGCCATCATAATTACCGTACTTATCGGCGTATATCGCGCACTTTTTTGCCCTAAAAATCAGGGCAAAATCGTGGGTGCACGATATACGCCGATACCCGCGGCGAGTTTTGAATACTGCGCCGACATATACCCAGCGCAGTACACTCGGGTATATTCGGCCAGTCTCGGCTTCTTCCGCGGTCACGTCCTGGACGTACAGGACGTGAGCGCGACAGTTGCCGAGCCTGCCCGAGTGTACTGCGCTGGATATATGCTGGCGCAGTATTCAAAACTCGACGCCACGAGGACACCGGACCCGCCGAAGAGGACACCGGACCCGCCGAAGAGGACACCGGACCCGCCGAAGAGGACACCCAAAGCCGCAGAAGGACACCCGAAGCCGCAGAAGGACACCCGAAGCCGCAGAAGGACACCCGATGCCGCAGAAGGACACCCGATGCCGCAGAAGGACACCCGATGCCGCAGAAGGACACCCGATGCCGCAGAAGGACACCCGATGCCGCAGAAGGACGCCGGACGCGCCGAAGAGGACACCCGAAGCCGCAGAAGGACGCCGGACCCGACGAGGCCGCCGATGGACGCCGCGCAAGACACCAAAACTGTAAGTACAAAATTAACTTTTTTTCCACAGGATTGGGGGTCACTTTAGGGGTGCGCGGTATACGCGGGAGCACGTTATACCGCGATAAATACGGTATTATAGCAAAAAGTAAAAAATATTATGTTTCTTATTTTTCAAAATTGTCCCTCTTCTTTTGTTTATAGCACAAGAAATAAAAACAGGTGATCAAATGCCACCAAAAGAAAGCTATTTGTGGTACAGCGTTGCATGACCGCGCAATTGTCAAAGTGTGAATGGAATGCTGTAAAAAGCATCAAAAACACACTGGAATGCACCAAAAACACACTGGAACATACATGTCCTTATTTAAAGTAAAAAAAAAAAAAAAAAAAAGGGAGGGGGAAAAAAATTCACTGGACTGCTTCAAAACCGCATCAAAGAAGCACCTGGAACCGCATCCCGTCTGTTTCTATGGTGCGAAGGGGCCCTTAGGCTCCATTCACACTAATGCTTTTTTTGATGCATTTTGCAGAAATGCAGGCACATTTTTTAACATGGTTTCCCATGGAACATGTTCAAATCAATGCTTTTTTGTGCCTCTGCGTTTTTGGAAAGGGTCAGTGACTTTCTGCAAAAAGCAGCGTTTTGCAACCAATAGAATTCAATGGACCCGCATCCAAAACACAAGTACCGCGTTTGCGTTCTTTTTTTTACCGTTTTATAGCTGGTTGTTAAAGGAAATGTCAAAAAATTAAAATTGCAGACTAAAAATAAAATAAAAGCTGAACCAGGCCAATTTTTTTTCCTGTTGGTGATGTAGTGGGGAAGAGTTCTAAACATGCAAGCACAGGTCACAAGCACCTCCGTTCCTGCCTGCCCACGTTTGTTGATTGCTGTTATTCCTTTGCCTCTGAACTGCATATATTTCACCAGATCAAACTACAATATGGCAAAGTACAGGCAAAGGAAAGACGGATATATTTTCTAGAATGGTGTGACTGCAGAATCCCTTCGATTCATGGTTCTACCACATTACAAATAGATGCTCCTGGTGTCCAGTCTACAAGTCTCTGTGGCAGTTCTGTAAGGGGAAGGGGATACTTGTTAACCACTTAAGACCCGGACCAATACGCTGGTAAATGACCCAAGGTGTTTTTGCGATTCGGCACTGCGTCGCTTTAACAGACAATTGCGCGGTCGTGCGACGTGGCTCCCAAACAAAATTTGCGTCCTTTTCTTCCCACAAATAGAGCTTTCTTTTGGTGGTATTTGATCACCTCTGCGATTTTTATTTTTTGCGCTATATACAAAAATAGAGCAACATTTTTGAAAAAAAAACACTATTTTTTACTTTTTGTTAAAAAAAAATCAAATAAACTAAATTTTAGTCAAACATTTAGGCCAAAATTTATTTAGCCACATGTCTTTAGTAAAAAAAAAAATCGCAATAAAAAAAAATAGCTACCTAGCGGGAACAGCGACACTAATACAGCGATCAGAAAAATGATCGCTTAGTGACGCTGGCAATAGGGAGTGAAAGGGTTAACTAGGGCGGTGATCAGGGGGTTAAAACTTTATTAGGGGGGGTGGGGGGGCTATCCTGAACCTAACACTAACTTTTTTTTACACTGTCTGTCACACTGACACTAAATGCAGTGATTAGATCACTGCATTCAGTGACACTGTGACAGGGGGGTGGGGGGGGGCGATCACAAGGGGTTAATATGCCTATGTGAGTGTGTGTCAGTGTTGTGTTGGTGCACACTTACTTGTGGTGTCTTCTCTCATCAGCAGCGCTGGGAAACAGCGCTGCTGGATTACATCATTTCCTCCTTCCTGCGTAAACACAGGAGGAGGAAATGACAGGATGGGAGCGCGCTCCCATTGGCTGGGACGATCGCGGGGGGGGCGGGTATTCGCCGACATCCGCCCCCAGATGCCGGATCGTCCCGGAGCCAGGGGGACCCCCGCACGGCGGAGTCCCGATGGGACCCCCGAACCGCACTCAGGCGGGGACGTATTTACGCCCTTGTGCCTGTACGTGCCATTCTGGGCCGTATATGTGCGTGCGGGGGTCCTTAAGTGTTAAAGGGGTTGTAAAGGGGAAAAAAAATGTTGCCTAAAATTAATGTCTGCAAGGTAGACAGACAGAATAGTGTAACAATTCTCTTAACAAACAAGTAAATACCTATTATATTCCTTCATCTAGATCACCTCCGGCATTCTAGTTTCTGTTCTCTCATTCACTTCCTGGTTTGCATGACTTGTTCATGTAAGAACTACATTTCCCAGTATGAATTGCGGCACGCCCAGTAATTTACACCTCCTTGAAGTCTCTAACAAGTAGAGATGTAGATGTAGTTCCCAGAAGGGGACGAGCACATTACTGACCACCGCAGTAAAGTCTCCCTTCACGGTGGTCAGTAAAATCAGACAAGCAGGAAGTGAACAGAACATAGAAGAAATAAAGCAACTTCTGAGCAAAAATGAACAATGAGGAAGTGAAAAGAGGAATGTCTGCAGGTTAAAGGATGCTTATTAGGAAAAAAAAAATGTTTTCCTTTACAACCCGTTTAAGTCCCATCATGCCTATGGGAGTCATGCTTGTGGCTGTCAGAGTCTTGCTATGCCTCATGAGACTTGTAGTTCTGCAACAGCTGGAGGTCCCCTAATTGCATATCCCTGGTCTAAAGTTTATCTCCACATACTCCAAATGTTGAGGACATCTGCTCTGCTCCTAAACCATCAGATGAATCTGAGATGTTACATCAGCCTCACAACCAACTGGGCTCAGTTAAGGGCCAACTGACCACAATCTTACACTTCATCTGATCATGTAATGGACACCGGTACTGACAATAAGTCTTGCTCAGCTTCAAATATTCTCTTCTTGTTAAAAGATTTTTCGAACAGAAGCCAAAAACACAGCTGCAACATCCAATAACAATGGTGGGGTAGAGGACAAATACATCAAACTCCTACTTACCAGTATATTCGACAGGCCAAAAACAAAACACAATATATATTTTGCTACATACTGCACCTTGGCATAAGACAAGAATGGGCTATGATTTGTAAGCCAGATTTACAGTACAAAAATAAAAAAAAAGTGCTACTGGGTCTTCTTTCTGGTCATCACTGTACATATGGTCCATGTCCGCTCTGCATAAAGGAGGCGTATCTGTCATCCCATCTGCTCAGTGGGGATTAGTGGACAGATCCCCCGCTCAGCAGGCGGATCCACTTGACAAAGTCTGCAGACCGATCAGGTGTACCTGTCCATTTTTCAGGCGGACCCGATTGGAACACCCATTGTTCTCTAAAGGGAGGTGGATATAAATAGACGTGTCCATTTACACCCCCCCCCCCCCCTCTGCATCTGATCTGCCAGAAAAAGAATGACAGAGATCCGTTCCCCATCTGTTTAGTGCAAGGATGTCCTAACTTTGGCCCTCCAGCTGTTTTGTGGAACTACCCATGAGAAGGAAAATGCTGACATTCACAGACATGACCAAGCATGATGGGAATTGTAGTTCCTGGAAAACTGGAGAGCCATAGTTTGGAGACCCCTTGTCTAGCGGATCGGATGAGTCCGATGGAAAGGGACAGGCAGTCCGTTTCCATCTGACCGCCCTATAGCGAACAGTGGGGTGTGTCCGTATTCCTCTGCATCAGCGGAGCGGAAACTGACCTGTCACCCGCCTGCTCCATGGGGATTAGTGAACAGATCCCCCGCTGAGCAGGCAGATCCACTTGATGGGAGTCCACCCTGTGTGAAAGGTCTGTTACAGACCTAGCTGCCTCTGGCCTCAATCACAGGCCTGAAACATGCATACTAAGGAGTCAGACTTATTTTGGGTCAGTAATAAAACTATACCTAGCACGTGCAGAGAGTCAGCAATGGCAGCCTCCAGGTTACTCTTGTCAATGGTTTCTTGTAATAGATCAGTTAAAGAAATTGTGATTGTAGAGAACAATTTCTAAAAAATAAATAAAAAAGTATGCAAAGACTGGGATCATTTGTCAGGTTCAGGCAATAAGCCCCCTGATTTATACTTGTATTGCAGGTTTTAGAATGATCTAGCCTTAATTTTCATATTACTCACATCCACACCTAAGCTGTCAAACATGAGTTGGTCTGTAGAGAGGTGGTGAAACTTTGGCAGACAATACATCGCCATGTTCCAAGAATGGTGGTATTAACTATGTTGCCTGGAGGTGGAAGGAGTCGGGTGAGTCATTAAAGTAGTTTGTATAATTCTCTTACAAACCTGCTTTTTCTGTGGAAAGAAAAGAATGCCAACACACTCCGGAATCACCCCCTGGGTATCCAAGCTTTTGGACAAATGTGTCATCCGCAAGGAAGAAAGTGGGTCAGAAACAAACAGGGACTGAAATGTTAGGTACTCGTTAAAATACAGAATAAGTATCTTTACTGCTAGAAATTTAGATTTATTATAAAAGTTATAAAAAATACCACATTATCATCACAATGATGTCTGGAGATAAAAGCAAACCTACAGCAGTAATCAAAAGACAAAAATATCACGTACAGTGCAGTGCAGCCACCTTCAAATGCTTCCAGTTTTTCACTAAAAAGAGCCCAAAAATCTCAGTCAAGGACCCCCTTTCCTGGTTCCCAACATTCTCCTTCCGCTGCGACATACTGGGCTGAATTCATTTTGACATCAAATTCCGATCTAGTTTTTGTCACAGTGTTGACAAAAAATGGCGTTTTAGTCTAAAGCAGGGGTGCCCAACCTTTTGAAGAGCAAGGGCCACTTAACTAACGTGGTAACCAGTCGAGGGCCACAATGAGCGGAGCAGGTGAATCACAGGTCACGGCTACGCTATGGCCCTCCGATCCACCCATATGAAAGGGAATGAACTCCCTTCTGTTTTTCAGATAGTAGGTAGGTGGGCGTAAACAGACATCTGTCGCTCTATACAGGTGAATTGAGTGTCCCATTTGGTCGGGGTGATCTTGTGAAAAGGGCCTAAGACTACTTTCACACTGATGTTTACTTCACCTGTGGCAAAAGCCGGCGCTGTAGAGGAAGCATCAGCTTATGGGCCTCTGCTTCGCAGCCGCTTTCTTCCTCTACCACCAGCTTCATTCGCAACACTGATGCTGTGGTATGGCGGGTCGGCAACCTGCGATCTGGGCTTTCCAACCCACCATTCCAGAGCAGGAGGTCGCGGGCCACATCAAAGGGCTCCAAGGGCCAAATGTGGCCCCCAGGCCACTGGTTGGCCACCCCTGGTCTAAAGTCTTTTAGTCGTTATTTTAGTTGACTAAAATCTCCACTCTACTCTATTCGAGGAACTTTATTCCTCTCTGTGGAGTGATCACGGGGGGCCAGCAGACGTTGCGGCCACGTGCATTAGCTCTCCCCACCGCATTGCCCACTGTAAAAGGGATCGCCGTATAGATACCGTGATTCGTGGGAACGAGCCGACCTGCCCCTGTATAAAGACCGCGGTTGGTCGGCAAGTGGTTAAATAATGCATTACAATTTAAACTACATCTATTATATTTTAGAATGACTAAAATGAGTTTTAGGCAACAAAAATCTACTGGAGATTACTGTACTGTAACATAGTTACATAGTTAGGTTGAAAAAAGACACAAGTCCATCCAGTTCAACCACAAAAAACAAACAAACTAAATAAAAAAAACACAGTACATCACATATACCCAACTCCATACCCACAGTTGATCCAGAGGAAGGCAAAAAAAAAAAACAGCAGAGCATGATCCAATTTGCAACAGCAGGGGAAAAAAAATCCTTCCTGATCCCCGAGAGGCAATCAGATTTACCCCGGATCAACTTACCTACAAATCTTAGTACTCAGTTATATTATGTACATTTAGGAAAGAATCCAGGCCCTTTTTAAAGCATTCTACTGAGCTGGCCAGAACCACGTCGGGAGGAAACCTTTCCGTATTTGGAGGTGAAATCTCTTTTCCTCTAGACGTAAAGAGTGCCCCCTTGTCCTCAGTGTTGACCTTAAAGTGAATAACTCAACACCAAGTTCACTATATGGACCTCTTATATATTTGTACATGTGGATCATATCCCCCCTTATTCTCCTCTTCTCAAGAGTGAATAAATGTAGTTCTTCTAATCTTTCCTCATAGCTGAGCTCCTCCATGTCTCTTATCAGTTTGGTTGCCCTTCTCTGCACTTTCTCTAGTTGTCTGATATCCTTTTTGAGAACTGGTGCCCAAAACTGGACTGCATATTCCAGATGAGGTCTTACTAATTATTTGTACAGGGGCAAAATGATATCTCTCTCTCTGGAGTCCATACCTCTCAATACAAGAAAGGACTTTGCTCGATTTGGAAACCGCAGCTTGGCATTGTATGCCATTATTGAGCTTATGATCAACTAAAACCCCCAGACAGTAATCTTCACCGCTACTCCGGTTATGGTGGCAACCCAAAATGTTCCCGCACTTTCTTTCCCAACAATGGTCACCAGGACAATCCCTAGTGGAGATGGAAGCAATAAAAACTTCTCTTCTACAATGTAAAACGTTTTGGGTTTATATAAAAGTTATTCTAGTAACCTTATCCAAAAGTATTTCTAACGTGACTTTCACACATTTGCCGTACATGGGCACTAATCCTTCAAGAGATTCATGGTTTCCCAACACAGCCGTCTGATATACAGGCAATCGGCATCCTTGCAGAAAAATTGCCGAGATAAAAGCTCAGCCACACAGAGACATTATTGTTTTTCATCTGAACAGAGTGATAGACCTGCACTGACACAGCGAACAATGAAGTACTGTCATGTATTACTAAGCTGGAAGCACAGCCTGAATGTGCAATGAACAAGTATGGCTTTCCTTTTGTACAAATAGAAACTATAAATTACATAGTTATAATAAAAACTAAAAACAATGTATACTTATAATTATGTGCACTATACTAAATGTTCTGACATTATTAAAGCCCAACTCCAGGTTTGACAGACAGCCTCTATTTTTTTTTGAAAATATGTATATATTTTGGAGCAGTCTTCGATTCAGTGACATCCTGGGGTCCTTTGTGTCATTTTCCTGCCTTTGAAGGCAATTCTTGATGCAAAGAATGGTGATCTGTGCGCTGTTCTCTCCATCATTCTCTTTTGAGTCCAGGGGGTCCAAGTGTCCTTTACATTCTGAACACAGGGTTTTATTTGAGTTCTGCTTTAAAGTCAAATTAAGTAGTAGAGACGTCATGCGCTCCATCTTGTCCAATCAGAGAATACTAGGCTATACAGGAGTGTGTGTGCGTATATATATATATATATTATATATATATATATATACACACATACACACACACACACACGTGCATAATAGCAAAATGCTATGTGTGGCAGAAAACGAACACTGCACATCACCCTGAACACACCATCCCCACTGTGAAACATGGTGGTAGCAACATGTTTTGGGAATGCTTTTGTTCAGCAGGGACAGTGAAGCTGGTCAGAGTTGATGGAAAGATTGATGGAGCCAAATACAGGGCAATAGAAGAAAACCTTTCAGGCTCCCTGTACACGGGAAGCTTTAACTGCTCCTAAATGATTAAACTTGACAGATAGTAACCCACGTTCAAAAGATCAGTTTTTGCCGCATTTACGTTTAGAAGCGTTTTTTTTATGGGCAAAAACTAAAAACGCCTATAAACGAAACGCTGCTAACCATGGGTTACCGGGTTTAGCGTCTGAACCGAGGAAATCTTCTGCGTCTGAACCCTTTTGCTTTCAAAGAAACGTTAAACGCAACTGCCTAAAAACCGCAATAAACCAGACAGTCACATAAGATAACATTGAATGAGTTCAGGGGCAATTGAAAAAAGCTTTTGAACGTACGTTTAGCAGTGTCCGTGTACATAGGGCCTTAGAGTCTGCAAAAGACTTGAGACTGGGGCGGAGATTCACCTGCCAGCAGGACAACGACCCCAAACATACAGCCAGGGCTACAATGGAATGGTTTGGATCAAAGCATATTCATGTGTTAGAATGGCCCAGTGAAAGTCCAGACCTAAATCCAATTGAGAATCTATCACAGACTGTCTCTATCCAGTCTGACAGACTATTTTGAAAAGAAGAATGGGCAAAATTTTCACTCTAGATGTGCAAAGCTGGTAGAGACATCCCCAAAAAGACTTTCAGCTGTATTTGAAGTGAAAGGTGGTTCTACAAAGTATTGACTCGGGGGGATGAATACAAATGCACGCCACACTTTTCACATATTTGTAAAAAATAAATAAAAAATCCATTTATCTTTTACTTTACAATTATGTGCCACTTTGTGTTGGTCTATCACATAAAATCCCAATAAAATACACTTGCATGTTTGGCTGTAACATGACAAAAATTTTGAAAATATCAAGGGGTATGAATACTTTTTCAAGGCACTGTAGGTATTGCTGTGCACTGCAGAGTGAGAGCAATTCTCAGGCCATCAGTTAACTCTAAAGTGTCGACCTGTAAAGGCTTTTATACATCGGCTACAGACTTTTTAGGGGTACTGAAATCTGTTGCTGTTGGGGGAGAAAAGGGAAACTGCCGTTCCAGGTGAGTGCACTCAGCGATCAGTGTCCTCTCAGAAGCGTGGGTGCAGGCAATGCATAAAGCAAAGACTGGATAAAAGACTGGACAGCCGCATGAAGACAAAGAAAAATGGATAGCCGCACTCCAAAACCTGATGGGTGGTCTTTTATTCAATAGACAGCATGTACAAAAATAGGGTCACAGCAGTGGAAACAAGGAACCGCCGACGCGTTTCGCACTGGATCAGTGCTTATTCATGGCCTGGACAGCCGCACTTCCACGAAATTCTTAAAAAAGTTGCCTTTAATGGTAAAAAATTGAAACAGCACTACAGGTCACAGCAGACAGTGGGGTGGATAGCCGACGCGTTTTGCACTGGGGTATGAGAGCTTAATCATAGCTTAAGTGCGGATACCCCCGTGCGAAACGCGTCAGCTATCCACCCCACTGTCTGCTGTGACCTGTAGTGCAGTTTCAATTTTTTACCATTAAAGGCAACTTTTTTAAGAATTTCGTGGAAGTGCGGCTGTCCAGTCTTTTATCCAGTGTTCCTGTTGGGGGATGCACAATATAAGGCTTGACATTTTTGTTATTTTTTTGACGCAACCTCATATTTTTTATTTACCAAAAAATTGGGTAGTATCTGTTAGTGAGCACTTTTATTGATTTTAGTCTTTTTTTTTCTTAAAATATTGTGCGACATCAAAAATGGCAACTGCCACCATTTTATTCTCCGGGGCTTATGCCTAAAACTTCTTTTTTAAACAATGCATAAAAATTGCAAAAAGGGATTAATGCAAGTGTGTATGTGTACCTAAAATACCCTGCAGAGGTTGCAGCCCATTTTTTTTTTGCCGTTTTATATCACCTTTTAATTCTACCAGTTCTTTATATCATTTTATTTTAATGCTACCAGTTCTTACATTTCCATTTTTAGGAGACAATATAGCAGTGGGGTTGTGCCTTGTTGCACATGACACCACAAAAAGATTACAGAACGGTCTGTTTTGGGTCTACGAGCCTACTAGGATTCCCAATGTCATACATTCTGTGAATTGTACACAATACAACATCATGCTGTCAGCAACTAGAATATTTGCTGTGCCAAGGTGGTCCCTAGACTTGATTTGTTTAATTCTGATGGGCACAGTTGGAGTCGACCAGCAACTCCGCCTTAAGATTGGCACACATTTTACCTGTAAGGCTGCATTACCCTGGAATTGTGTCATCCTGATACCGTTTGTGGTCCTGTTCCTGAGCCTTCAGTTTCTGGTGACTGTACTTATGCCACTTATGCCACCTCTACCTGAGCCTTCAGTTTCTGGTGACTGTACTCCTGCCTTATGCCACCTCTACCTGAGCCTTCAGTTTCTGGTCACTGTACTCCTGCCTTATGCCACCTCTACCTGAGCCTAACACAGAGTGGTCAGTGCAACAGGTCTGAGTTGCATCAAGACATTTCCAGCTCCTTCATCTCATATTAACCCTCCTGTTCCCCCCTTCCTAGCTTCTGATTTGGCTTACACGGGTACTCTAATCTCCAGCTTGGCAGCTTAAAAAGGTATGTAGAATTTTTTTTTTTTTAAACGCCATACACTGTATACATGTTATCCTATCAGAGAGGCTGGCATTGATTGCGAGCAGTAATTTTGTATACTGCTTAGAACAGTGCTAGGAGGGGTTGGGGGGCTCACACTCAGAGCTGACAGGCAGGGAGGGGAGGAGGGAGAGGATGGCGGAGAGCTGCGTATGACAGAGGCGGACCACAGTGTCAGGGCTCAGCAGCCACAACACACTGTGTTCAGTTTACAAGGGGAGGGCAGAACCAAGCAGGATCAGCGAGTTACAGTAGTTTACAGGTGACAGAAGGGGCCAAATTAAACATCACAAGCACTGTTTTATTATTCATGCTTTAAAGGAACAGGATCCTTTTTTTAGGGTAACAAGCGCTTTAACCACTTCAGCCCCGGACCATATTGCTGGTCAATGACCGGGCCCCTTTGCGATTCGACACTGCATCGCTTTAACGGACAAATGCGTGGTCGTGCGACGTGGCTCTTAAACAAAATTGGCGTTTTTTTCCCACAAATAGAGCTTTCTTTCGGTGGTATTTGATCACCTCTGTGGTTTTTATTTTTTGCGCTATAAACATAAATAGAGCGACAATTTAAAAAAAAAATGAATATTTTTTACCTTTTGCTATATTTGCTATATCCCTAAAAATCAATAAAAAAAATAAAAAAATAAATCCTCAGTTTAGGCCAATACGTATTCTTCTACATATTTTTTGTAAAAAAAAAAAAAAAAAAAAAATCGCAATAAGCGTTTATTGATTGGTTTGCACAAAAGTTATAGCGTTTACAAAATAGGGGATAGTTTTATGGCATTTTTATTAATATATATATATTTTTTTTTTTACTAATAATGGCCACGATCAGCGATTTTTATCGGTACTGTGACCTTATGGCGGACACTTGACACATTTTTGGGACCATTGGCATTTTTATAGCGATCAGTGCTATAAAAATGCATCGATTACTATAAAAATGCCACTGGCGGGGAAGGGGGTTAACATTAGGGGGCGAGAAAAGGGTTAAGTATGTTCCCTGTGTGTGTTCTAACTGAAGGGGGGTGGGACCGACTAGGGGAAATGACTGATCGACTGATCGCTGTTCATACATTGTATGAACAGACGATCCATTCCCCCCCCCCCCCCCGACAGGACCGGGAGCTGTGTGTGTAAACTGTGACGGCTGGTCGGCAAGTAGTTAACTACTTCAATACCGGGCATTTTCACCCCCTTCCTGCCCAGACCAATTTTTAGTGCTGTTGCACTTTGAATGAAAATTGTGCGGTCATGCAACTCTGTACCCAAATGAAATCTTTATTTTATTTTTTCCCACAAATAGAGCTTTCTTTTGGTGGTATTTGATCACCTCTACAGTTTTTATTTTTTGCGCTATAAACAAAAGAAGAGCGACAATTTTGAAAAAATAAAACACAATATTTTTTACCGTTTGATCTAATAAATATCACAATTTTTCTCAGTTTAGACCGATACGCAGGGGCGGACTGACCATTGAGGCACCCGGGCACTGCCCAAGGGCCCCATGCCACTAGGGGGCCCCATCAGGGTTGCCAGGCTCAGTAAAACCAGGGACAGTATGTAAAAACCTGTGTTTTTTTACTTCTGTCCCTGATATGTCCGAAACCGACATGCTTTTGATGTAAAAATACAGAGATTTAGCTGCCCCGCCTCTGCACTGCCTCCTGGCATGGTGGCCATCTGTAAGCCCAGGGGGCCCCATAATCTTCTATTGCCCGGGGGCCCCATGAGTTGTCAGTCCGCCCCTGCCGATACGTATTCTTCTACATATTTTTGGTAAAAAAAAAAAACGCAAAAAGCGTATATTGATTGGTTTGCACATCTACAAAATAGGGGATATATTTATGGCATTTTTTTTTTTTTACTAGTGATGGAAGCGATCTGCGATTTTTATTGTGATCGTGACATTTTGGCGACAAAGCGGACACTTGACACGTTTTTGGGACCAGTCACATTTATACAGCGATTAGTGCTATAAAACTGCACTGATTACTGTGTAAATGTGACTGGCAGGAAAGGGGTTAACACTAGGGGGCGCTGAAGGGGTTAATATGTTCCCTAATGTGCGATTCTAACTGTAGGGGGAGGGGACTCACAAGGGGAGGAGAGCGATACGTGTTCCTCTGTACTGCAAACACACGGTCTCCTCACCGCTGACAGGTGGCTGATCTGTGTTTACACACACAGATCCACACTCCTGCTGTGATCTCCAGCAATCGCGGGTACCCAGACATCGCGGCCGCCGGGCACGCGCATCGGGTCGTGAGTGGTGCCACATGCACGTGCCACCAAGAGGGCCGGGAACAAAGGACGTCCACCCGGAGGGAGGGTTCCTGCCACCGTCATTTTATTATGGCCCGGTAATGGAAGGGGTTAAACATGTCACGCAAGTCGCCGTACCATTACGTCGACTTGTACCATTTTTTCAGAGCGGGTGGTCGGCTATCCGGCTCAGCAGCCGCTTGGCCTTTATCCTAGGCAGTGAGAGGAGACGTCCCCCCTCCCACTGTTTGCCGCTCTTCCTGGGCCTCTCGTCCCACCGGGAGACCCGATCCACGATCTGGCACGTCTGCCAGCTAGGCAGTCACCCCAGCAAAGTCAGGGGGGCTTCGCTGCCATTGTGCTAGTTGCTGGGTGTCCAGAGCAACCCTGTGCCTTTTAAGGAGACCCTCAATCTATCCATTATTATATACTCAGTATCTCACAAAAGTTAGTACACCCCTCACATATTTGTAAATATTTTTTTTATTATCTCAAAATATGCTACAGTGAAGCCATTAGCGGTGCTAAGAGATGAAGACGTGGAAATTGCGTCCCAATTCCAATATATGTGTCATAAGTCCATCAATAACGTTCATATGTAGACTGAATCCAACGGAATCCCGTCACCACACCGTGTGAGAAATTTTCTTGTATTAGTCAATTTCTTTAGGCAGGCACTGAATGCGTCCATCTAGGTATTGCTCATAACAAGCAAGAGAAATGTGCACATCACATAATCCAGTAAAAATGTATTTGATATTTAAAAATATACACCCTTACAAATGCGCACTTACAAATCATAAAACTTAAACAGACATAGTATTGCAATGACTTCCGTCCCACTCGCATGTATATCTCAAAGAGCGGTGTTCCCGGATTGAGATGACAGCTGATCAGACAGCGTAGGTAGCACTGACGTGTTTCGTCGTCACTTCCTCAGAGCGCGTCTTATATCTCAGCGACAACACTGAAGTGACACTTTGCTACAATGTAAGTAGTGAATGTACAGCTTGTATAATAGTGTCATTTGTCCCCTCAAAATACCTCAACACACAGCAATTAATGAGTAAACCGCTGGCAACAAAAGTGAGTACACCCCCAAGTAAAAATGTCCAAATTGGGCCCAAAGTGTCCTTATTTTGTGTGGCCACCATTATTTCCCAGCACTACCCCAACCCCCTTGGGCACGGAGTTCAAAAGAGCTTCACAGGTTGCCACTGGACCATGATGACATCACAGAGCTGGTGGATTTTAGAGACCTTGCGCTCTTCCACCTTCTGTTTGAGGATGCCCCACAGATGCTCAATAGGGTTTAGGGCTGGAGACATGTTTGGCCAGTCCATCACCTTTACCCTCAGCTTCTTTAGCAAGGCAGTGGTCACCTTGGAGGTGTGTTTGGGGTCGTTCTCATGTTTGAATACTGCCCTGTGGCCCAGTCTCCGAAGGGCTTCAGCATGTCGGCATCCATAATTCCCTTAACTGTAGCTGCCCCACCCCAGAATATCAATGCTGCTGTCCAAATCTGCCCCCTGTGCTCACTCATCCCGAGTGGTGTCTGTATAATAGAGGGGATGTGTTACTGGCCAGATTCCCAGGGAAAAATAGAGGGTTTTTTTTTTTTAAATAAAATAAAATGTAGCCACTATATCTAATAATTACTACAATTAGTTTTGCAATATATTAAATTTTTGGCTTTGGGTTTAATACTGCTTTAAAGTTCATTAGGCATTGGGCAAAGAGTAGATAAAAAAAATATAAAAAAGTCAGAAAATGTCCATATTAACAAGTTATTTGTGCTGTTGGAATAGGTCTGAGCTTTTAGAACATTTTAAAATTCCTTCACTCCATTAGCCTGCCACTTTTCCTGGGAAAATATTCAAAACATCTCTAGGTTTTACAGAACGCAATTTATCTTTATCTTACTCTTAAATGTCTTCTGATAATATATCTCTTAAAAAGGATATAAGCAAAACGCCTGTGTGATTAGGCCCTGATGGAAGCAGACAGTGCCCAAGTGGTCTTGCACACTTTAAAGAAAGGAAAAAAAAACATGAACTTAAAAAGTGTTTTGCATCCAAGACTAGACCAACATTAGTCACGGTCTGCTTGGCACTTCTCCTAGGACCTGTTCACACTAATGCTGTGACTGGCATTATTCCGCACTGGAAGAATGCCAGTCACCGCTGGGGCACAATAAAAACAATTGCTTTCTATGTGCCTCATTTTTGCTACAATGCAGCCTGCAGGTGGGTGCATTTATACTTTTTATTGCAGTGCCCTGGGTGGCACGATTCTGCTATGTGGTTACATAAGTAAAGTGTCACTTTGTGCACTTCAAATAAAAATGAGAGGGGGGGGGGGGATAAAAAAACACACATCACCTCACCACAGCCACTCCAGTTTAGTGCGCATGCAGTGTGACAGGCCCTTAGTTATCCCCGCACTGTCCCAGATTTCTGCTCTATCCCTGTTCACATTCATTTTTAGTTTTTTATGATAAAAGCGTAGAGTGTGCCCTCTGAATGCTTGTGATCAAGTTGTCATTAGACATCGCAAAATGCACAGAGCCAATCAGAGCGGTTCTTTGCCTTGTAATGGCTTGTGAACCAATCACAGCCATCACAAGTGTAAACACTGCCCGTGCCTAAAAGCCTGCAGCTCTCCATCTGCTCGCAATGTAGGATTGCAGGAAGGAAGGCAGCCACAAAGTCAAGGTGGGGGTGGGGGGGATTCTAAGTGCATTCCTGGCATACCATCCTTAGGACTGCGTGCATTCAGGGACATAATCCCCCAGTGCAGAATTCCAGTATTGTGGGCATATGCCACTGAATACATAAATGCAAGTAGCACTCAGTACAGCATTCGCACACCACATATTTCAGCCATACCAAATGCTGTACCTGAAAACTCTAGAATTTGATGCACAAGAGTCAAATGTCTATTATGCATGAGGCCCAATCCAAACAACACAGGGAAGCTCCTGTTAAATTATAGCAGCAACGTTTTTTTGTTTTTTGGCAAGACAAGATGAGCTATAGGTGTGTAGAGAGGGACTCGTGTGCGCATTCAAATCCCTAAAAGATTCTGTGGCAGTCAAGATGCATTTGACCATCAAAACCAAAGTTATTTCCCAGTAGAGTTGTAGTTTTGCTTTAAAGGGGTTGTAAAGGTTTTTTTTTTCTAAATAGGTTTCTTTATGCTAGTGCATTGTTGGTTCACTTACCTTTTCCTTCCATTTCCCTTCTAAATGTTTTCTTTGTCTGAATTTTTCACTTCCTGTTCCTCCTCAGTAAGCTTGTCCCCGCCATCCGAACCGTTCTGTCTGGGGGTTAGTCAGCGTGCTCGCCCCCTCCCTTGGGACTACATCCCTGCAGGGAGACGCTGTGAACTCGTTCCCCGCTTCTCTTGAACAATTGGCACTTTTGAGGGGCGGGGGAGCAGGTACCCGCTTCCAAACTTCCATTCCGAGCGGCACGGCGATTGGGAACGGAATTTACGTTTTTTTCTTGGAAGAGTGCATGTGATCAGCACAGGGCCAATCAGCATTGTCCAAACGGAGGGTCAGGGGTCCCTACAAACTGTAACCATACACTGAGATAGACGTCATAAGAGAAGTTGATTTAGCCTGCTGAAAGAGGCCACTGCCATTATCGAGGGATACCATTTCCATACTGCATCCTGGTGCCATCTTATTCCCCAGGTAAGCACTGCACAGGCACCTGGCTATCCACATGATGTAAAAAGAAAAATAGATTCATCAGACCAGGCAACCTTCTTCTATTGCTCCATTGTCCAGTCCTGATGCTCACATGAAACAAGACGGCATGTGCACCCTGACCAGTCTGACCCATACACAGAAAACTGTGATGCCCACTATTTCTGCTTTTAACACATCAACTTCATGGATATGTTCACTTGCTGCGTAATATATCCTGCCAACTTTCAGATGCCATTTTAATGAGATCATCTATTTTGTTCACTTAACCCATCAGTGAGCATTAAAGTATGACTGATCAGTGTATGTGCAAGCTATTTGTTATGTCTGGACAAAATCCCCTTTAGGAATATTAAGCAACATGTCGCCAGCCCGTGCACAGCAGCACACGTCGCCAGCCCGTGCACAGCAGCACACGTCGCCAGCCCGTGCACAGCAGCACACGTCGCCAGCCCGTGCACAGCAGCACACGTCGCCAGCCCGTGCACAGCAGCACACGTCGCCAGCCCGTGCACAGCAGCACACGTCGCCAGCCCGTGCACAGCAGCACACGTCGCCAGCCCGTGCACAGCAGCACACGTCGCCAGCCCGTGCACAGCAGCACATGGGAATAGGGGATAGAATACTGTAAAATTATCAGACTTGCCTCCATACATAGATCGTGTAACAAGCTACGTAGTTAGAACCAAACAGAAGACTTGTCGTTTTTTTATCTCTTTAAAGTTCTATGACATTACAGTGGTTGTAAACCTCAGACAAGAAATTAGAAAAAAGCATTTCCCTCTCTAGTGTGAGTTTGCCTCAATCCAGAGCACCAAGTGTAATTTCTACCTGCCGCTTTGTACCTCTGCTATAGCTAAAATAATTTGTTCAGCATTGACTTCAATGGGATGCCATACCGAATGTGGCCAGAGTTGGGTGGGAGCGCCGAAAAGGCCCGAGGACACTTCGGCTCATTTCCTACGCCCCCGTACACCAGGTCAAATGAGGTACTGTAGGCCAAAGTTCCGACTTTTCTCGGCTCCTGCGCCCCCCACCTCAGGCCAAATGAGGTACTGCAGGCCTATTTAGCTTGAATTCTGCTTGTTTTGCGATTCAAAACTCGCAAACCGAGTCAGAATAATAAAAAATAAAAAAACGCTAATCAAGACTCTCAAATCAAGTTACTCTTAAACCGAGGTTCCACTGTACATTTTTCTCCCTAAAGAATTCCCCACGATGAAAGGCTCAAACTCCTGAAACGTGTTGGGCTCAACAAAGGAGATCAAATCATTGTTATATCACATTTAGTGTACATTTTTGCTCTTAATCACTCTATAATGGTAATGTACGCACATATTGACTTTTTATGAAATATTTAATACGGTTTTATATTTTTTTCATATCCACTTCATTCAATAGCTGCCTTTAAAGACTCAACCGTTTGAGGGGGGGGGGGGGGGTGGTTGTTGTATTCATATTAAGAAGGGATGTTGGCAACATTTTGGTCCCTTCTTTGCAAAACAACCTTTTGGTCAATTTACTTGTTCTCAGAGCTAACCAGGTCACATGAAATTGACATCACACATGTGGGCATGTATACAGGCTGTAGTTGAAATCTCATGTTCATCATGTAACCTTGGTATACAGATCATCCAAAAAGGTATATAATTGTAAGCTCTAACAAGCAGGGCCCTCTGATCCCACCTGTATTGAATTGTATTGTAACTGTACTGTCTGCCCCCATGTTGTAAAGTGTTGCGCAAACTGTTGGCACTATATAAATACTGTATAATAATAATATAGTGGAAATATTTTTGTGTAAAAATACGATTTTATAAGCTGCGGGCACTGGGGGGAGTGAACTATTTTCATATTACTGGGTTTAGTAACACCAACGTCTGGGCAATCAAATCACCAATTTAACCAAGCTGGGAATAAATGCAGGTTATGCACCTAGTTCTCACTTAAGCAGTTACTACTATAATAGACCGGTCATCTCTATATTGAATGGTTGCTCCTTCAAAACAGAAATTCATTTACTTTCTACAAAGCCTCCAGCTCTCTCCCACTTGACGCCTTCTCTGATCAATGGAAAGACGGGATACCTCCTACAGTCTATTCATTGAATCACTGGAACACAGAGAGGAGGGGCACCACGCTTAGATTATTAGAGGAACGCTACCAGATATTTCACATATCCAGGCAAATAAAAAAAATTACACGGCATCAGTCTATACATGCAAGGTGACCTGTGTCCTGAGGCCTTTGCAGAAAAGTACGGTAAATAATGAATCATGAAAATAAGCTCTAGAGAAAACCTAAATGACACAGAATGTGGGAAAGAATCCGAAGCAAAAAAAAAAATGCACTATGAAATATTACCAGTAGATTCCACATTGCATGGCAGATGAATGCAGCTCACATTATTTTTCTGCAATAAATAGCTGGATGGTTATATTCCTTGGCTGTGAGAAACTAACTACCGTATACACTCGAGTATCAGCCAAGTTTTTCAGCCTTTTTTTTGGGCTGAAAATGACCCCCTCAGCTTATTCTCGAGTCAGTACCTGTGCCAATTGCAGCCCGACCCCACGCTGCCCATTGCAGCCCGACCCCACGCTGCCCATTGCAGCATCTGATCTGTGTACCAGAGTCTGACAGGTGGCGGCCGTGCAGTTTTAAAAACCTTGCACTCCTCCTTGTGCAGTGATAGGCTTAACACTCGGCTTCCCGGCAAACACTGTGTTCAGTGTTCCGCCCATCAGGATCACCCTCTCGTTCGTGATAGGCAGAAAACTGAACACAGTGTTAGGTGAAACACTCGGTTTCCCAGCAATCACGGGACAGCAAGGAGGAGTGCAAGTTTTTAAAACTGCATGGCCGCTGTCTGTCACAGACTCGGTTACACAGAGCAGAGGCTGCAATGGGCACAGGGAGGTCAGGCTGCAATGGGCACAGGGAGGTCAGGCTGCAATGGGCACAGGGAGGTCAGGCTGCAATGGGCACAGGGAGGTCAGGCTGCAATGGGCACAGGGAGGTCAGGCTGCAATGGGCACAGGGAGGTCAGGCTGCAATGGGCACAGGGAGGTCAGGCTGCAAATGGGCACAGTGAGGCTGCAAATGGGCATTGTTGACCCTCTTTTCCGCTTCCAGTAGCTGCTACATTCTCACCCTCAGCTTATACTCAAGTCAATACGTTTTCCCAGTTTTTGTGTGGTAAAATTAGGTCCTCGGCTTATACTCAAGTACATACGGTAAACGCATTTTCTCAGGCGAAACAAAGTCCTTCATTTAGTTACTGCAAAACTTGTTTTTCACAGATTCTCCAGCTAAATAACTGAGCCACAGAAGACGTAGTCAACTGGAAGAAACCATCTGAAGCTGGATCCCTCATAGTGGAAAGGTGTAGAAATTGACCTTTGCATTACAACCAAAAAACGTCAGCTTCTTCATGGTCACCAAATGACCAAAAATCAAACCCTAACTGCATGACATTTTTCTAAAGCACTGTGCATCACAAATAAACCCAACGGCGCTCTTTTGAAGTATTTCATCCTTTTCATCATCTGTTTTTCTGATCTCCTGCAGCCTCCATCGGCCACCTCCTGTCTACCAGCACTCTTTGCAGCATTGGCAAGAGCTAGACGACCTTTCTCAGGACATGTTTCTGGATGATTTGCACTGCGCCTGCCCAATGTGTGCCATCATGAATCCTAATTTTTATCTGTGACAGGGTGACGACACAGAAGCCGAATAGGTTGACAGCTGTCATCCGAAAACAGGAAGTGCCTGAATTCAGGACATTCATGCCAAGATCAGCAGATATTAGTTTGATGAAAGCAGAATATTTACAAAAATGGTTGAAATTGACATGAATTGCTAACTGCAAGTCCCAAGTGATTTCAAACCTTTATACAGCTTATACTTACCTGCTTTGTGCCATGGGTCCTGACTCCCATCTTCTAGGGTTCACCGCTGGCATTCCTGGCAGTCTGGTAAAGTTTCCAAAACTCTACTAAGTGGAGGAACACCATGGGAGCCAAGTTACTGGTCAGCAAGATCTATAGCCCTTAAAGTGGATGTAAACCCCAATTTTTTATTTTTTTTGCTGACACAATGGTTAGTATAAGATTTCCTATTATCTGTGCCCAGTCTTGCCACAAAGTTAATCCAGCTCGGAGCAATCCTCTTATTTTTTTTCAGTGATATAAAACGGACAAACAGTAGAAAACTTTTGTCCGTTCTTCCCCCTTGCTGTGAGTGACAGTTTATTTACATATTTGCATGAGATAGGCATTATTTTTTTAATTCCCACCCCCACTCCAATTCTAAAGTCATGTGGTAACTTTTCTGGATTTTGACTGGATGTTAGTGATCATATCAGAATTTTGTGTTAGGGAAGTGTAGAGGAGGGCGGAGAGTCTGACAATACGACTCCACCCACCGAGCTCCATACAACAGACCCACCCACAGAATCTGCAGTTTTTCAGTTCTTATAAAAGACAGAGGGGAGACATTTGACAGGTAAGGATACATGCAGGAGGCGTGTATATCCTTATAGATCAGCACTATGGCAGTAGTTTAGAAAGGATGAGAGTGGGTTTACATCCACTTTAAGCCCAGCCTGTAGTCCCTTTAGCACTTTCTCTAAGGCCCTCAGGGATCCTGGAGACAGTCTGTCCTTCCGTCCTGACATTTAATACCCGTGATTGTCACCAGTCTACGTCTCTTGAAACATGGCTCCAATCTCTGCCTTCTATAGCGTCTTTGCAGTTTCTGACCATCGCTCGTAGTAAGCCCATAGTCTGACTATTGCCTGGCTGCAGTCTGATAGGCTTTTCCATAACATTCACTAAATATTTTGTGCAGTGATTTGAGGCTCTCTAGGTCAAGAATATGGACCATCAATGAGACGTTTTTCCCCTATATATTCAATGCACATATTTGTTTGGCTCATTGAAAAGAATCCAAGCTGGGCTGCAGAGAAGAGCTCAGTAACAGGCCATGTAGATGGGATTCCATTAGAAACAACTTTGTACTCCAGTTATATACAATAACAACATTGCCTGAACGCTGAGACACTCCTTGGTGAAGAGAAAATCTGCCAGAAGCGGATAATCTACGAGGTTGCCAAAGCAACAGATTGGGGCCTCAGTGTATTCTACTAGGAGGAAAAGATGTTACTTCATTGTTGGGTTTTTATAAATGTGCATCATTGTTTAATTGGCGACTCGGCAACAAGCGTTTGACTTTAAATCAGAACTTAACCCTACTCTCCTTTTCAGCCAAGGAAGCTGCCATCATAGGCCCCTTTCACACTGGGGAGGGAGGTGCGGTCGCAGTAAAAAAAGCGGCGCTTTACCGTCAGAATTGCGGCGGAATTCGGCAGGTGCGGTTTTACCCCGGCTAGCGGACAAAACATGGTTAAACCACCCACAACGCACCACTGCAGCACCTCTTTGCTGGTAGTATAGCTGCGGTTCCCATTGCTTTCACCACTCCAAATGTCCTGCTAGCGCACCGCTCCAGTATGAAAGCCTTCAAGCTTTCACACTGGAGAAACAGCAGACGCCGTTTCAGGTCGGTTTGCAGGTACTATTTTTAGCGCAATAGCGCTTGCAAACCGCCCCGGTGTGAAAGGGGCCTTAAGCAGGTCATACACTGTCGAATTTCGAACAAATTTTCTTTTCAAAATCAGACAGTTCGTTTTTTTGTGGTCAAATGATACCACCATTGATTTTCTAAATTCAGCCGGCCAAGCCTTCATCTTGCTACAGAAAAGAATTTGTGGCCGGGAATATTCTTTTCTCTCCGGGAATTTTCTTTTCTTGCACATGCGCATTTTTTTTTCCATTACATTTCTCGCACGATTCTCCCATCATTGATTAGAAAATAGTTTGTTTTTCAAAAAATTTCAAAAATGTCTGATTCCTCCAATTTGATTGCCGCACGTAAATTGGCTGTTGCTGCAGCCCACTTACGGTGCTAAATTCTTTGATACGATATTCTAAATAAAATTATTTCAAAATTCGAACAGAGTATAGCCAGTTTTAGTCTCTGATCTGCAACTGTCATGGTGCTGAAGGTGTGACCACGTATGATACCAGCCCTTTGATGGTGTGACAATTTGGGTGAGAGCACAAGCAAATTTGACAGTTTGTAATACTGGCATGCTGGGAACGTAATGATTTTTTAAAACTGTTACTCTGCATTTTGAGGCATATTTAGAAACTGCCAAGTTTGTAAAGGTGGGTCTGGAGACAGTGGAATTAAACCCTCCTATCCTTTACAGTCAAGAAAGCTGCTTCTGTTTGATCTGCAATGTATATGGTGCTGCACATGTAATCAATTATGATACCAGCCATTTGATGGTTTGGTTAAGGACACAAGCAATCCCAGTGTTCCAGGAATGTAATGTTTTTGAAACCGTTAAAATGGATGGGTTTATTTTTGCTTTACGAGTTACTGCTGGAAGTTGGGGATTCAACAAAATGGAAGCCTCCAGAATGTATGTTCCTTGCTAAAGAACACAATTAGGTTGTTATGGGTAAAGTTTTGCTTTAAGCCTTATTCCTCAGAGCCACGAGTAGAGCTGCACGATTCTGGATAAAATGAGTCACAATTTATTTATTTTTTTGCTTAGAAGAAAGATTACGATTCTCAGCGCAAGACTAGATCTTTTACATGATACATATATACACAACACACACACACACACACAAACACACAAATGCAGCCTCGTGTCCCCAAAGAGAAAGCCAAGCCCCCGCCGCTGCCTTCTAGTTGATTAGCGCTCGGCGAACATAGCGGCTTTCATTTGAATAGCTGTGTTCCCTGCCGCACCTCGTCATGTATAGACACTCCCCCTAGCTTGGGCACTTTGATAGACAGATCACCCATCTAATCCTGGGACGGGTGATATGTCTAATAAAGTGCCTGGACAAGGGGGAGGGGCTATACATGACGAGGCACGGAACTCAAATGAAAGCTGTTATGTTTCCCGAGTGCTAATCAACTAGATATCGGCAGCGGCTTGGCTTTCAATTTGGGGACTAGGCGGCAGCAGGTTTCCTCTCCTCCATACTCGAGGACTGCTCTGCTCCGCCCCCTCTCCACCCGCTCTCGGGAAGTATCGGGGGAAGCATCGGGTGCATTTGCTCGGTATCAGAACAACCCTATCTTTCAGCACTGAGCAATGTTGTGATAAAATTTGCTGGCTTTTTTTGACAGCTCTGAGCAGAGAACTTCTCTGCACTTGTTACATGAATCGTGAAAATGCCAGATTAAGATCGTGAGGGGGGGGGGTTGAATTGAGGGGTGTCATATGAATACAGGGATGGATGAGCCAGGCCTAAAGGCAGAGATAGTGTGCTGTTCCGGCTCTATGCAGACACCTGTGACACCCGGCAGTGTACAGTCCTCTGCAGCCATGTGTATTGTGTGTATTGCATGTGCATTTCCCATTCTGAATATTTCAGTTATCTTTATATCTATTAGGCATATGATGCAATAACAATTAATAGGATTTCAATGACCACTAAATTCGCACAGCATGCAGTACTGTAAGGGAGGGGGTGTTATGTGCATGTGAATCAAAGGATCACGGAAATACATTTCAAGACTCGCAGTTGGTTCTGCAAAAGTCGCAGTATGTGAGCCACCATTCTGGTTCTGGAAAAAGCACTGATGTAGGACATTTTGGACATATGCCTTTTCTGTACTCAAAATTTAGACCAGGCTCCTATCATATCACTCTTTGGCATCAGGCAAGAATAACAGGGTGACACCACATCAAATGCTTGCCAAAGAGTGGGAACCTCTTCGCTTTGGAAGGAAGTTTAGATATTCACATAAAAGATTTAATAGGCAGATGAAGGAAACACATGGCTGAATATATTTAACACTTTCATTGCTGGGTGCTGCCCATCATTTAGCAATTGAGATGGTAATAAAATGGTATTATGGATTTTGACTGACAGCGCCACAAATGTTTATATAAATAACATTTTTGTTAAAAATATACATTGGGATCAGAACCTGAAAAATGCCATTTTAAAATAATTCAAACACCTAAATCTCCATTAAATGTAAAGGATTAAAGTCACTGAGAGAATCCATAATAAGTGTCAAAGACACTCGGCTGAACCGCCACACCGCAATGGTTGGAGGATGCGTCAGATTCATGCGATGGTTAACAGGTACATAAGCTGGCACAGAGGTGGAAGCATCCGGACGCTCCTCCCTCAGAGCACTCCGACCACTGCATCCGTCACACAGTTACAATCTTAAATTGCATTTTTACTGTATGCAAAAGACTGCAATTTAAATTTTACTAGCACATATTTTTTAGCATTATAATACATTGCCACTAAGGATGAGCTTCGGCGTGTTCGCATGGAACACGTGCAGAGCCCACCAGGAAGTGTGCACGGCGCTGCGCTAATCACAGCCAGGGAAACATTTCTCGATCTCTGCAGCCGAGCATCGGGACAATGTCTCCCCGGCTGTGATTAGCGCAGCGCCGCGCTGTCTTCCTGGCGGGCTCTGCACGTGTTCAATGCGAACATGCCGAAGCTCATCCCTAATTGCCACGTGTTCAAGTATCTAACTTCAGCCATGCTCCCAAACTCCTTGCCTAATGCTGCACAGCTTTCGTAGGTTAAAAAAAAAAAATCAAAGCCAACTGCGACTGCAGAAGGCAAAGTCCTCTGGATGACTAGGGATTCCCTATGAGTATGAGCCTAGCCAGAGTAATGAATTGCATTTGGAGGGAGGCATGTGCAGAAGGAGATGGATACTGAAGAGGTTTTTCAAGCTGTGTATTGTTAAAAAAAAAAAAAAAAAGTACACAAAATTAAGATTTCGGGAGTGGAGCTGAACATATGAAATCAAGTAGATAATGGGAGGTTTTCAACTGTCAGCCACTCGCTCTATTGGTCCTAGTGAGCATCGTCACTGGGACTTGGTGGGGAAAAATCCCAAAATGTATGTCGACACCAAAACAGGAATGGAGAGGAAATCAATAGGGACACTTGTTTTAGCGACAAATGTTTTTGGAAACAGCCAGTAGCTGCCGAGCATGCACCTATACCAACACGGTTACAATAGGTGAAAAAACATCCGAAGCTTACAGGCCCTCCTAGCCCCCCCATTTACTTACCTGAGCCAGCGACTATGGCCACCGACTATCATGAGAGGGAACCCGCAAGCTAACCCCCTTGGTAGAGCACTTCCATTTTGCCTATATTATAGAAAGGGTTGACTTTATTACTTTTCTCAGTAGAAGGCTAAATTCGCCATGTTCGGATTCTGCCCTTTAGCAAAAAATGTGTTTACTTCTCTGTTCATTTCCAGGTTCATGCTCCGTTTGGCACTTTGGGAGAAGGGGTTGTAAAGGTTTTTTTTTTTTTTTTTTAAATAGCAAACATGTCATACTCACCTCCACAGTGACCCCAATCCTGGTCTTCTGGGGCTCCTCGGCGGCCGTCTCGGCACCTCCCATGGGAGTTGGTTCTTGTGGGCACGCTCCCGTAATATAGTCTGCGGCTATAGCCGCCGGCTGTATCACTCAGCCCCGCGCCCTGGTGCGCTACGTCATTGAATGTGATTGACAGCAGTGCTAGCCAATGACTGTGCTGCTATCAATTCATCCAATCTAGGCCAGACTGAGTGGAGAAGAGGACGTTGGGGCGAGTGCAGCAGGTGAACGGGCTCAGGTAAGTAAAACGGGGGGGGGGCGTCATAGGATGCATTAAGGTGAAAAAAAAAAAAAAACACCTTTACAACCCCTTTAAGTCTACATTCACACACGATCACACCCACAATTTCAAACGGCTGCAAAACACAGGATGCAGTTGCGATGACATTACTTCTAATGGTAACCCAATCACGCTGCAATTTTGGCACGATTATGAGGCGGTAAATCGCGTTGCAATCAATGCAAATAACATGTCCCGCTGTTACCAGAAGATGCTCATGTTCCCTTTTAAGTGAAAAGTGTTTCGATTTGCCGCGATTGCATCATGATCTACCGCTCGATAAGTAATGGCGTACCAATTGCGTGCTGCGTTTTGCAGCCATTTGAAATTGCAGGAATCTTGGCGCTAAGACAAGAGGTGTGTTACTGACCAGATCACCAGGTGAAAATAGAAGAAAAAAGCCTTAAAAAAAAATGTATAAATAATGAGAATAAATGCAGTCGCTACATTTAAGAACTGGTAAGCCGCAATATATGAAATTTATGTTTTTGGGTTTAATCCTTCTGCCAGGAAAGATTTTTTTTAATAATGCGAGAAACAAGATGTTTTACAATGTTTATGGTTTTTGCATCAAGTTTTTTATATGCTCATTGCCATGTATGTTTACTACTATGTATACATTAGAAATCGCATGCTCTGCTATGTGTGTGTGTTTTAGAGAAACGCATCCATCTTTGAGTCCTCTCATGCATACCTCATTCAAAATCCCAATCCCCCTCTCTTTCTGCCAGGAGAAAAATTTAGGAGCTGTAATTGCCAACTTGTTATATAAAAAGGTACAAGCACCACGAATGTCATCCAGGCCATAACTGGACTCTCTAGTGAGTGAAGGACCTGAGACCAGGTCTGCTGCGATGCGAGAACCCGTGCAAATCCAGTTCGGGCTGCCGCATCGCATGCAACTCGCAGGCAGTTCACACTGCCCCTATGCAAACCACTGAGGGTGTCATACAAAGTTAATTCCCCCATATCAGTTTGTATATCTAAGTGCAAACGGTCCAATTGGGACATGAATCAATCGCATGGGTGTGAACGTCCATGTAATCCGATTCTGGTGCAAACCAAAAACAAGGGTCCTGCATGACCAGAGCCTTACGTTTTCAAACTCGTGCTGTGCATATGACTGTTGCAGGCCTGTGGCTCAATACTGAGGCAAAGATCAGGAAGATGACCCCAAAGAATGCACTTGCAAAAGCAAGTCAGCTATGGCAAAAAGCCACATTTTTATCCTAATGTGTTATTTTTTTAATCAATTTCAGCATTTAAATATTTAATGGTATTGTACCCGTGGCTGCAGACTGTTGCTATGGGCACCGTTAACAACAAGTTAAAATCAGTTCATGCTGCATTGCAAGGGGTTGTCCATGCCAGAGACTTGGAAGTTAATTCAGTCTAAGAGTACACAGCAATGATAACGAAATCCCACAAGGACCGTGTGAAAACAGACACTTAATTATCAGGTTGTTTAATTAAATAATTCAAAACCATAATAAATGAGACAGTCTGTCGTTCCCTCAGCTGGTAGGAAAGGCATTAACATGTGTACATTAATTCAATGATCATTCTGTAAGCCTTACAAACTAATGCAATTTATCAGTATAACAACGATAATGCAATGATGTGCAGCCATGGCAGAAATAAATAATACCAAAAGACGCCACCTTCATAAGATAACCATGTTCCAATTCCAACACGATCTGGCTAAGCCCTGGTTCCCACTAGTGTGATTTTGTCATGCAAGTTCAAAATCGTATGAAGTGTCAGCATTTTAAAGCCACACTGGTGTGAACCAGGGCTTAATACTACGTTTGGTGGAGGGAGAGGGAGGGAGAGAGGCAGAGGGGCAGAGGGAGAGAGAGGGGCAGAGGGAGAGAGAGGGGCAGAGGGAGAGAGAGGGGCAGAGGGAGAGAGAGGGGCAGAGGGAGAGAGAGGGGCAGAGGGAGAGAGAGGGGCAGAGGGAGAGAGAGGGGCAGAGGGAGAGAGAGGGGCAGAGGGAGAGAGAGGGGCAGAGGGAGAGAGAGGGGCAGAGTGAGAGAGAGGGGCAGAGTGAGAGAGAGGGGCAGAGGGAGAGAGAGGGGCAGAGGGAGAGAGAGGGGCAGAGGGAGAGAGAGGGGCAGAGTGAGAGAGGGGGGCAGAGTGAGAGAGGGGGCAGAGTGAGAGAGGGGGCAGAGTGAGAGAGGGGGGCAGAGTGAGAGGGGGGGGCAGAGTGAGAGGGGGGCAGAGTGAGAGGGGGGCAGAGTGAGAGGGGGGCAGAGTGAGAGGGAGACAGAGGGAGAGAGACAGAGGGAGAGAGACAGAGGGAGAGAGACAGAGGGAGAGAGACAGAGGGAGAGAGACAGAGGGAGAGAGACAGAGGGAGAGAGACAGAGGGAGAGAGACAGAGGGAGAGAGACAGAGGGAGAGAGACAGAGTGAGAGAGACAGAGTGAGAGAGACAGAGTGAGAGAGACAGAGGGAGAGAGACAGAGGGAGAGAGACAGAGGGAGAGACATAGGGACCTGATCAAAAGTTTACATACCCTGGTGATTTTGGCCTGATAACATGCACCCAAGTTGACACAATGTGGTTTGAATAGCTAGTAAAGGTAACCATCCTCACCTCTGATCCGTTTGCTTGTATCTAGTGTGTGTATAAAAGGTCAATGCGTAGGACTCCTGACAGACCCTTCCATCTTTCATCCAGTGCTGCACTGACGTTTCTGGATTCTAAGTCATGGGGAAAGCAAAATAATTGCCAAAGGATCTGTGGGAAAAGGTAGTTGAACTGTATAAAACAGGAAAGGATATAAAAAGATATCCAAGGAATTGAGAATGCCAATCAGCAGTGTTCAAACTCTAATCAAGAAGTGGAAAATGAGGGGTTCTGTTGAAACCAAACCACGGTCAGGTAGACCAACTAAAATTTCAGACACAACTGCCAGGAAAATTGTTCGGGATGCAAAGAAAAACCCACAAATAACTTCAGACAAAATACAGGACTCTCTGGTGTGGCCGTTTCAAGATGCATATATATGACCAGCTTTAGACAAAAGTCAGCAGATTATGGTCACATGAATGTTCAATATTTAAACAGCACCAACATACTCTCCCACCATTCCAGAGAATACAGAAGAAAAACACCCACAGCAGTCCCTGTAGCACAGTGTACCAGAGTGAATCCCCTAAACAATCACAAAGTGTGGAGAATGTGATAATCTGCACACTGCAGTTTGTGTGCCAAGAACCTTTCCGGTTCCGGTTCTATTCTATCCGGAGAATACCTTTAAGATCCACAAACATAAGAGAGTCTAAATATTACAGAAGATAGCTACTCCAGTGATCTCCACTTGTTTCCAGGTCCCATGCTGAGCGGCTGGCCTGATGCTTTGTGAATACATGAGGTCAGTTGTGTGGTATGAGTACCAGTCAAAGAAGGCTTTTCACTTTCTGAATGAATGCAAACCATTTTGATTTGACGAGGTGGAGAGTGTGATGTCACCACCATGTCTCTCCACCTCGTCCAGGTAGCTCCTGCACATAAAGCTTCACATTGGGTTGTTGAACAGATCTGAAATACACCACATACTGCAAGTTTTCAAGAGGAATTCACACTACTCTTGTATTTAGACCACAATTAACCTTATACCCTTGTGCTGCCAGGTTTGTACGTCTTAAGGACCCGACAACAGGGTGGGGGGGGGGGGGTACACACAATCCAATGGCTGCAGCCACCAGGATTGTGTGTAAGGCTAAGTTCACACTGCTGCGAATTCTTTTGCGAATTTGAGCCGTTGCGATTGCTCATTAAAATAACATTGTTTTCCATTAGTTGTGTTGCGAATCTAAGCTGCGGGAAAAAGGGGTCCTAGGCAAGTTTGATTCGTGTGCGATGCAAATTCAGCTCTATAGACGGTCATTCCCTGAAATCGCGGTAAAATCGTGCGATTTTGAATTCGCAGAAGTGTGAACCTAGCTTAAAACTCACAAGCAGACTCCTGCCTATCAGGTGGAAGTATTTGAACACCTGTGCTGCTGCCCGATTGCCTCCACACACCCCTGGTAATTGCGATCCCCTCACCGAAAGGGTAAAAAGGAGAGAGGAGAGCGGACACACGTCCCCTTTCTTTCTTTTTGGTGACCCAGGAAAGTGTTAGGGTGACCCAGGAAGTGACATCATACCGTCACCTTCCCCAGCAACAAAGCCAGGAAGAGATGGATTGCAATACATTCAGTGGAGCACAGAGGAGACCTGCAGTGTCTTTTAGACCCTGCATTTTTAATTAAAGAGAACCTGTCACCAATAAATCATTACATTGGGGACTCTTTGTACCTTATGTAATTTGAAAAAGTAAAGATACACCCAAGCACATACACCACTATTCTATCCTCTAGGGCAGGGGTGCACGAGGGCACGTAAGCTACTTGGTAACCGGTCGTGTGGCACAATTAACAGAGCTGGTAGATGGCAGGTCCATGTCTGCTCTGCA
Organism: Rana kukunoris; assembly: GCA_029574335.1. Classification (NCBI taxonomy): domain Eukaryota; kingdom Metazoa; phylum Chordata; class Amphibia; order Anura; family Ranidae; genus Rana; species Rana kukunoris. The sequence continues at coordinate 48,556,504 of CM056058.1, read as the reverse complement.
TATGCAAAGTGGACACAGCCCACTATACTCTTTTTTTCAGCGGATTGGATTGGAGGTAGGACACAAGTTGGTTTACATCTGCCACTCCTTAGAGGTGAATGGAGGATCCAATAGGGTCGGACTGACCGTGTGAAAGGGGTCCAAGGCTGCTTTCACACTGATGCGCTGAGGTTTACCAGCACAGTGTACCTTTGGCTTTCCTGCACTTTGCAATAGACTTCTATTATATTTTGCAGGTTTGGTGCATTTTCAGAAAGCTCACCAAACTCGCAGGTAACAGAAGTCAATGGCTCAGTGCAGGTAACCCGCAGGTGTACTGCTCTGCATCTGCAGATCAGTTTGAAAGCAGCCCAGTAACCACTGCAGAACAGATATGCCCATATATACACTGTGATTTTAGTATAAAACTCACCTTTAATAACAGTACTCTATTCCATCCCAGAGCAGGAGGTCACGGGCCACATCAGAGGGCTCCCCGGGCCACATGTGGCCCCAGGGCCACTGGTTGGGCACACCTACTTTAGGGCATGTGCCAAACACAAGACCCATGAGCCGAAAACCCTCACAGCTCTTCTGCAGCTATTGCAACTCCCTCTTTTCTGCCCCATCTTGTCTTAGCAGGGTTCAGCGCTTTGGAAATCTAGTGTTAGATACAACTGGCCCTTTGAGGGCAACCATATGCCAATGTGCCCCCTCGATGAAATTTGGTATTCCACTCCTATTCTAGGGTGTCTGCCTTAAGAAAATATATATATAATGTTTGGTGGTTTAATCCTTAGGCCTTAAAGCAAAGGTTAACCCTGCTTGGTCATCTTTACCTACACTACAGGTACGCCTATAATAAGTAAAATGAATATCTCCTAAATCTGCACTGTTTAGGAGATATTCACCCTGGATGCAGCAAGTAACATCACTGATGTGTTACCGCCTTGCCAGACCTTCAGACAGAACTGAGGGCTCCAGTGACGCCATCGCGGCTCCGGCTAATCGCACTGCTGGAGTGTGCAAACCCGGAAGAAAGACTAGGGGAAGAGGTCAGCCCTCTCATCGATGACAGTACAGCGCTGGAGGGCTTTGTTTCAAGGGGAGTATTTCACAATGTGCTAGTATGCAATGCACAGCGCTAAAGACCGCGAACACTGAAGAGACACCGGGGAAATTGCCAGTGGCCTCAGCAGTGTGCCACTGAGAGCGCTTCATTCTAAGGTATTTCATAATAAGCGAGTATGCAATGCATACTAGCTCATTATGCCTTTGTCTTGCAGCTTTTTTGGGGGGGGGGGTTACGACTGCTTTAAGTAAACATGACTAGTATACTTTACATATTATAGGCAGATTATTAAAAGTGTATGTAGGATTAAGGCCCCTTTCACATCGGGGCATTTTTCAAGCGTTTTTACAGCGGTTTTGGAGCGTTATTACAGCGTTATTCGAGCGAAGCCTCATCTGCAATCCCAATGTGCTGGTAAAGCACCGTTAAGACTCTAAAGTTTTAGGGCGTTTTAGCAGCGCCTCAGTGTGAAAGGGTAAGGCGTTTTTACAGCGCTTGCAGGACTCAGTGTGAAAAGGTCCATTAAGATGCATGGAGAGCATTTTATGAGCGTTTTAAGAGCGCTATTTTTAACGCTAAAACGCTGTAAAAACGCTTCAGTGTGAAAGGGCTCTAAGGGTTAAATTCTTGTTTATGTCAGACTAAGGGCCCTTTCACATTGGGCCGTATTTCAGGCGCTTTAGCGTTAAAAAAGCACCTGTAAAAGCGCCTGAAAGAAGCTGCATCTGCAATCCCAATGTAAAAGCCTGAGTGCTTTCACACTTAGGCGCTACACGGGCAGGGCGTCAAAAAAAGTCCTGCAAGCAGCTTCTTTGCAGTGCTTTAGGAGCGTTGAATACACCGCTCCTAAAGCCCCTTTCCCATTGAGGGAGCTTTTTTTAACGCCAAAGCGCCTGAAAAATGCCCCAGTGTGAAAGGAGTCTTGGCGGTGCTTCACCAGCGTTTTCTGGACGCTGGCAGTGTGAAAGGGCTCTGAAAGCACTCAGGCTTTTACATTGGGATTGCAGATGAGGCTTCTTTCAGGCACTTTACAGCCTTTTTTTTTTTTTTTAACGCCAAAGTGCCTGAAAAATGCCAGAAAAACTCCACCGGTGTGAAAGGGCCCTAAGAACATTTTCAACAGAAAACAGGCTGGCTGTTCATCTTGCTAGAAATGTAGTGCGCTTGTTACTCCCTGTGAGCTGAACTGACATAACAAGCAATGTGATTTTATCTTCTGTAAACTACTACCAGCCTGGGTGACTTCCAAGGTTCCCTCCACAGATACGGCGGAGTGAGAGTAGCCAAAGGACAAGAACTATGCAAAAAGAAAGAAAATGTCTGATAAAAATAATCTCTCACCAGGACTGGTATACTACAATACATAACATTCTTGATTTTGGGTTTAGATATTATACCATGTCTGCACGAGGACTGAAGACTATGTATAGGGTAAGCAGTACATAGGACTGGGCCATGGCAGCAGCTGGTAGTGAAGGGACAAGCAGCAAAGAGAGAGCCATGGTGGAAAAGCAAGGCAGTTCACCGTCAGCCCCACACCAGGAATGCAGTTTCCAGGAAGAGTCAGAGCATCTGATCTACACGTTGCCAGGAAACCAAACACACAATAAATGCAGCGAACGGCTGGCACAGAGCATCATACAGACATACTAAATACGCACAGCACTACACGCTGCGTCTTCCCAAGCAAACACCTCAGTCCAAGTACAAAGTCTATGAATCATGGAGACATTACTCACGACCCTGTACCATACCAATACAATAGGAATAATATATATATATATATATATATATATATATATATATATATATATATATATATATATATATATATATATATATATATATATATATATATATATATATATATACACACACACACACACACATATATACACATACATACACATACACATACATATATTACACATATACACACACACACATATATACACACACACACATATTGATGTCTTTTTTTTTCAACCTGACCTACTACGTAAATGTATGTACACGTATATGTATATATATATATGTGTGTGTGTGTGTGTACATACATTTACATAGTAGGTCACATATACACACACACACACAGTATAAAGCTGTGAAGGTGAGACACTTTAAACCAATTACCATTTAGCAGTATTAGTTCTCTAAAAAGACAATTAGCCATGATTATTACTTTCAGCAATGAGAGCCAATAAGAACTGAAACTACCATTCATATACGGTTTTATTGTAATATTAAATTACAAATGATGTTATACAACACGAGGAACTGAGCCTTATGTTACGCTACAAAAAGCGAGTCACTACTTCTGTGTTGTCACATGAAGAGATATAATAACATATTTACAAAAATGAGGGGTGTACTAACTTTTGTGAGATACTGTAACTGTACCTAAACACCACAAACTGAAAAAACTATATCACTTTAAAAAACACCGCCTACAATTTCTAGTTGCAGCCATCTTGAGTAAGGGCAGATGACTCATGTAGCATTTGTTTCCCGGAATCTGCCCAAGTTGATAGAAAGAGTTTAGTTCCTTTTTAGTTTCTTCTGTAGAACGTGCCAAATTTTTAAAAAGCACTTTACAAACTACATGGAAACCATTCCCATTTCGGGCAATCATAATTAGAGGTCGACCGATGCCGATATTTAGAAATCTGGGCGGCCGATATATGATGCCGATTTTTGCTGCCGATATTTTAGGCCAATTTTTTTATTTATTTTTTTGGTGGCACTAATTGGCACTAGCAGAAGGCACTTATTGGCACTGGCAGGTGGCACTGGATGGCACTGAAAAAAGGTACTAGCAGATGGCACTGATTAGCAGATGGCACCTGGCACTGGCAAGTGGCACTGACTGGCAGGTGGCACTTGGTGGCAATAGTTAGCACTGGTTGGCATTGGCAGGTGGCACTGATGGCTTTAGTTGGCACTGGAAGGTGGCACTGGATGGTGGCACTGGTATTGCCACTGGCAGATGGCACTGGATGGCAAGTGGCACTAATGCAAAAAAATAGTGTCACCCCCCTCAGTACAGACCCCCTCTACCTCCAGTATAGACACCCCCCCCTGCCCCCCGTAGTACTTACGTACAACTTAGAATGATCTTGACACAAGAAGAGTAATTTACTAAAACTAAAGAGTGCAAAATCTGCTCTGCACAGAAACCAATCAGCTTCCAGGTTTTATTGTCAAAAACGTAATTGAACAAGCTGAAGTTAGAAGCCGATTGGCTGCCATGTACAGCTGCACCAGATTTTGCCCCCTCCCCCAATGTCTCTTTTATAGATATCAAGAGGAGCGATTTCTGGTGAATAATCCATTTTCATTGCCATAAACATACAGTACATGTTGGAGGGATCGGAATGTTCATGGAAAACTCCAAACACTTTCTGATATTTTGCCAGAGCAGTGAAATAAAAATGACCTATCTGGATGTGGTCTTCTAAATCTGGTTTATAGAAATCGTGGCATAAAAAAGGACAAAATAAAAAGGATAAACATACAACATGTTCCCTAGAAGATGTAATAAAGATGAGCGCACAAGGTGAGCCCTTGGGAACAGAACAAATGTGAGCCGACTTTGAGGAGCAGCAGAATCTTATTTACTAACTGGAGCACGAGTTTGAGATTTCACTACCTGAAGGAATGTAAAATGCCTTCATTATTCACTTCCGGGAGGAAGGAAGCACATGGTGTCAAGCTGGTCAATGTGCATGAAGCCTGTATAGTCTTCCTATGTATGCATGGATTCCTTCCAGGAGCTCCGGCTTCTTCTAATAAGAAATGTACAGACAGAATAAAGTAAATCTGTAATAAGAGAATATGAAGGCTGCCTTTAGCATTTAAAAAAGGAAACATGGCAGTTTTCTGGCTGTCCTGTTGAGTCGGTGGTTTAAAAAATTAGGCAAAATTCACTAAGAAATATTGCATGTGATACCTGGATCACATACCATATATACTCGAGTGTAAGCCGAGTTTTTCAGCCTTTTTTTAAAGCTGAAAATAGCCCCCTTGGCTTCTATCGAGTCAGTGTACCTGTTGGGTAGTGGGCGTCCATTTTTCAAAACTCGCGGCTTCCTCCTGGTCCGAGATAGGCGCTTGACACTGTGTTCCACTACTGCCTATCACGGAGGTCCTCTTATCCTCGGACTTTCCCAGCAGACACTGTGTTCAGTGTTCCGCCCATCATGGACATCCTCTTGTCCGAGGATGAGAGAAGGTCCGTGATTGGCGCAACACTGAACACAGTGTCTGCTGGGAAACAGTCTGAGGATGAGAGGACCTCTGTGATAGGCGGTAGCGAAAAAGTGTCAAACGCCTATCATGGACCAGGAGGAAGCCACAAGTTTTGAAAAATGGACACCCACGACCCGACAGGTACACCGACTATCACAGAAGGAACGAGCACAGTAAGGCTGCAATGGTCACAGTCAGAAGGGGCACAGTAATGGCCCATTCACATGATCCAAATATCGGCCGATGGATCGTACAACTTTTTTCGCTTAATAATCGCAAGTAAAATAAAATAGGTTATTAAACTCACGAAAATTCTCATACGACAGAAAAAAAAGATCGGAAGTGATGTCACGTGTTGTAATGTCGGACGACGGCTGTACTGACTAAACGAAAATCGTACGATCTGACATCGTACGAGGAAAATTTTCGCGCATGTCGGATTGAAAAATATCGGATGAACGGTCGTGATTGGCTCTCGTAAGTAGTGTACACACGATCCGAAAATCGTACGATCCATCATCGGACGATCGTTTTCGTCCAATATTCGGATCGTGTATATGGGCCATTAGGCTGAAATGGGCACAGTGAGAATGGGCACAGTCAGAAGGGCACAGTAAGGTTTCAAATGGGCACATGAGGGTGCAAATGGGCATAGTGAAACTACAAATGGGCATTGTTGACCCTCTTTTCCGCTTACAGTAGCTGCTGCATTTTCACCCTAGGCTTATACTCGAGTCAGTAAGTTTTCCCATTTTTTGTGATAAAATTAGGGCCTCGGCTTATACTCGGGTCAGCTTATACTCAAGTATATACGGTAACAACTGATCCAAATGTCACACACGCCATTTAAAATCTCAATTATCAGTTTAAGCTGTATTTACTGCAAAAAAATAAAAGAAACATGCTCACAGTAAATACAGCATAAACTGATCTAAAAATAAATTAGCAAAAAAATATAAATTGTGTTAAAGTTGTGTTCTAGCCATGTGATAATTAACAAATATATTAAATAGATGTAGCCCTTAGTCACATGGGAGGGCTGGTATCTGAAGGCACACTTATTGTTAAAGGGGGATTCCAGATTCTGATAACCACCAGCTCGCAGACCCCTACAGCCACCAGTCCAGGGTTGTGGGGAAGAGGCTCTTGTTCTCATCGACATGGTGACAAGGTGATTTGTCAGGCGACACTAGTGATGCCAGTGTAGAGGAAAGAGAGGCAAGAGAGAAGCGAGGCTGCTGACTTAATAAACTAAAAAACTCTGGAACTCCGCTGTAAAAGTAGAGTTTCACCCATTTCTGTGTTTATTAAAAGTCAGCAGCTACAAAAAGTGCCTCGCTTCTCTCCCTCTCTTCGGCACCGGCATTGCAGGTGTGGGCACCGGAAAGTGGCAGCTTGCGGCTTCACAGCAGGGTGCCGACTGCATGGAACTGTTCTGAATGGCCTGGCAATCTTCTGGGACCTGTGACGTGTCCAGGAAGATTGCAGAGGGAGGGGGAGAGGAGAACTTCCACTCAGTGCCATGGGCAGAAGTGGGAGTCAAAACTAGGTAACCCCCCCTAAAAATAATGACATGCCAGGAGTGTTTTTGGGTTAACAAGTGCTTTAGGGCACTTTCACACTGCCAGCGCCCAGGCGTTGGCGGTAAAATGCCACCATTTTTAGCAGTGCTTTACCATAGTTTTTGCAGTGTTTTTTCGGCCGATTGTGGGGTGCTCTTAACCCCCGCTAGCAGCTGGAAAAGGGGTTAAAAAGGCCCGCAAAGCGCAGCTGCAACGGCACTGTCCATTTATTTTAATGGGCAGGGGCCCTTTAGGGGCAATGTATTCACTGATCCTGAAGCTCTGCAAAGAAGTCTTTCACACTGGGATTGCAGCCGATGCTTTTTATAAAGAATATCTCCTAAACCTGTATGGTTTAGGAGATATTCCCCTTGCAATGCGCCGCTGCAAACAGCGGTGCATGTGCAAGGGGGGATCCATGGCGAAAGGACCGGCAGCCACCGGACCTTGCCGAATTGAAATCATCGCCGCTCCAGCCAAACAGCGCTGGAGCGGCGATACCCGGAAGACACGCCGGAGCAAGATATCTCGCTCGGCGTTATCCAGGTAAGTTCTCTTCACCTCGTTCCGAAGTATTTCATAATGAGCTAGTATGCGGTGCATACTAGCTCATTATGGCTTTTCCCCTGCAGGTGTAAAAAAAAAAAAAAAAAAAAAAAAGTTATGCGGGTGGGTATACAACCGTTTAAATATCACAGTAAAATCAACCAGAGTAGAAAAGAATAAAGTAGCTCTTCCTCTCTTTTATGCTGCGGTCACATGACGTTGTTTACTTGCTCCACACAGCAAGATAGGTGGGCAAACGGCAAACTCCATTCCTTTTCCTGTGGTTGCTCAGCGCTGACTGGTGCTGCTGCAGTCATGTAATTAAAGCATGCATTCAAATTTAATAAAAAAATAAAAATATATATTTTTTTTTTAATCTCCAAGAACTATTCACATGCAATTAAATCTAGAATAGAAATTCTATCATAGTTGGAGGCAGGGTTTGTGACTGGCAGCCCCTTCTAAGACAAAACTGACAGCAAGAAGCTGCTGCCAATCACAATTCGGGATCTGCCCCATATGCCTTTGCACGGTGTATGGCATGGGGCTGCTCGCAGTCTCAAGAGGTTCTGTCAAAGCATGCTTCTCTCCAAACCATGCAATCACTGTTGGCTCATCATCACAAGGGTGGATAGCAAGGGAGGAGGGGAAGATGCAGTCACAAAAACAGTTGGAGCCATCCTGCAAGATGACGAACAAAGTCACGTAGGCTTGAGGAGAAAATTAGGCACATGACGAAGCAAGAGCACAGAGTGGAAACCCAACAGCCAGACGATCAACTATTTATTGCGCTGCTCCTTAGGAAGAAAGTGCGTGAAAATGGAGTATCAATCAGGTTGTTTATAACAAATGAAAATATGAAAGCTTCAGCAAAACAGGTAGAGGCCATCATTTTATATTATAAAATACATTTTGGTTTAACTACATTTTTACCAGGGTTGTCTCGATACAGGTATACCGATACCGAGTATTTGCGCAAATACCACGATACCCAAAGAGAATACTCCCCCCCCCCCCGCCAACGCTGCCGCCATATAAGCAAATCCGACCCCGCCGCCGTATATACAAAGCCGCCGCGAACATTATAGGCACCTTTGAATAGCTGTTTTCCCGCTGCGCTTGTATAGACTCTCCCCCTTGCTCGGGATTGGACGGATCTGTCCAATCCCGAGCAAAAGGGAGTGTCCTTAACATGGCACGCGGCAGGGAAAAGAGCTATTGAAACGAAAGGTGCCTATAATGTTCGCGGCGGCGCCGGCTTTGTATATACGGCGGTGGCGGCATCATCATCAGGTAGGGGGGACATGGCTGCAATATGTGGGGGGGGAGACATGGCTGCAATATGTGGGGGGGGGGGGAGACATGGCTGCAATATGTGGGGGGGGGAGACATGGCTGCAATATGTGGGGGGGGGGGGAGACATGGCTGCAATATGTGGGGGGGGGGGGGGGAGACATGGCTGCAATATGTGGGGGGGGGGGGATGTGGGGGGGGGACATGGCTGCAATATGTGGGGGGGGGAGGAGACATGGCTGCAATATGTGGGGGGGGGGGGAGACATGGCTGCAATATGTGGGGGGGGGGGGGGGAGACATGGCTGCAATATGTGGGGGGGGGGAGACATGGCTGCAATATGTGGGGGGGGGGAGACATGGCTGCAATATGTGTGGGGGGGGGGGGAGACATGGCTGCAATATGTGTGGGGGGGGGAGACATGGCTGCAATATGTGTGTGGGGGGGGGGGAGACATGGCTGCAATATGTGTGGGGGGGGGGGGGGAGACATGGCTGCAATATGTGTGGGGGGGGGGGGAGACATGGCTGCAATATGTGTGGGGGGGGGGGAGACATGGCTGCAATATATGTGGGGGGGGGAGACATGGCTGACATGGCTGCAATATGTGGGGGGGGGGGAGACATGGCTGCAATATGTGGGGGGGGGGGGGAGACATGGCTGCAATATGTGTGGGGGGGGGGGGACATGGCTGCAATATGTGTGGGGGGGGGGAGACATGGCTGCAATATGTGGGGGGGGGGGAGACATGGCTGCAATATGTGGGGGGGGGGGACATGGCTGCAATATGTGGGGGGGGGGACATGGCTGCAATATGTGGGGGGGGGGGACATGGCTGCAATATGTGGGGGGGGGGGGGGACATGGCTGCATATGGGGGGGGGGACATGTGGGGGGGGGGACATGGCTGCAATATGTGGGGGGGGGGGGGGACATGGCTGCAATATGTGGGGGGGGGGACATGGCTGCAATATGTGGGGGGGGGGACATGGCTGCAATATGTGGGGGGGGGGGACATGGCTGCAATATGTGGGGGGGGGGGACATGGCTGCAATATGTGGGGGGGGGACATGGCTGCAATATGTGGAGGGGGACGGACATGGCTGCAATATGTGGAGGGGGGGGGGACATGGCTGCAATATGTGGGGGGGGGGGACATGGCTGCAATATGTGGGGGGGGGGGACATGGCTGCAATATGTGGGGGGGGGGGGACATGGCTGCAATATGTGGGGGGGGGGGACATGGCTGCAATATGTGGGGGGGGGGACATGGCTGCAATATGTGGGGGGGGGGGACATGGCTGCAATATGTGGGGGGGGGGGGACATGGCTGCAATATGTGGGGGGGGGGATATGGCTGCAATATGTGGGGGGGGGGGGACATGGCTGCAATATGTGGGACGGACATGGCTGCAATATGTGGAGGGGGACGGACATGGCTGCAATATGTGGAGGGGCAATATGTGGGGGGGACATGGCTGCAATATGTGGGGGGACGGACATGGCTGCAATATGTGGGGGGGGGGACATGGCAATATGCAATATGTGGGACGGACATGGCTGCAATATGTGGGACGGACATGGCTGCAATATGTGGGACGGACATGGCTGCAATATGTGGGACGGACATGGCTGCAATATGTGGGACGGACATGGCTGCAATATGTGGGACGGGGGGACATGGCTGCAATATGTGGGGGGGATATGTGGGCAATATGTGGGGGGGACATGGCTGCAATATGTGGGACGGGGCTGGACATGGGATGTGGGGGGGACATGGCTGCAATATGTGGGACGGACATGGCTGCAATATGTGGGGGGGACATGGCTGCAATATGTGGGGGGGACATGCTGCAATATGTGGGGGGGACATGGCTGCAATATGGGGGGGTGGCAATATGCAATATGGGGGGGGACATGGCTGCAATATGGTGGGGGGGACATGGCTGCAATATGTGGGGGGGCTGGCTGCAATATGTGGGGGGGACATGGCTGCAATATGTGGGGGGGACATGGCTGCAATATGGGGGGGCAATATGACATGGCTGCAATATGTGGGGGGGACATGGCTGCAATATGTGGGGGGGACATGGCTGCAATATGTGGGGGGGACATGGCTGCAAATGTGGGGGGGGACATGGCTGCAATATGTGGGGGGGACATGGCTGCAATATGTGGGGGGGACATGGCTGCAATATGTGGGGGGGACATGGCTGCAATATGGGGGGGACATGGCTGCAATATGGGGGGGGACATGGCTGCAATGTGGGGGGGGACATGGCTGCAATATGTGGGGGGGACATGGCTGCAATATGTGGGGGGGACATGGCTGCAATATGTGGGGGGGACATGGCTGCAATATGTGGGGGGGACATGGCTGCAATATGTGGACACGTTTAAAAAAAGTATCGGTATTCGGTATCGGCGACTACTTAAAAAAAAAGTACTTACTAAGAAAGTGGTATCGGGACAACCCTAATTTTTACCCTTCCAAACTTTTCCAAAAAAAAAAAAGAGTTTGGCTAAACATACAATTTAATTGTGCCCAAGCAAAGCTCTGAAAATGTCAAAACTGTGCTGCTGTCTCTTCTTCCCGGAGAGGAAGCTGTACCCGAAGACCTGCAATGCAAGGATCTCCCTGCTTCTGCTGCATTCTGTGTTAGGGTGTGCTTTTCCACCACAACTGCGGTCTTGTTTATTACTTCAACCGTCATTAAATCACCAGTCATTGAGGAAGCAAAGTCCAGCCCCTCTACCCAGATGGCCTCCTCACACCCGTCACACATCAACAGAGCTGAGACTGTCAATCAAAGGCTACAAAGGCAAAGGCTGTGTTGCTGGAGCTCTTCTCCCCGTGTCTGGAAAACTGGTCAAAATGACTCATGCAGATAGTAGAGGAACCAGACAACAGAAAGAAATGACACTCTTGTCTTTGAATTAAAGTGCTTTGGATAGAGACAAATAAGCACCCAACTACAAGTATAAAAATTAGACATACGAAACACACACTAGAAAAGGCTAGATGCTGCACTGCAGCTCGGTAAATATAAGACCAATAAGAGGTTAAAGAAATAAATGCACAAAGTATTCTAAGACTGCAACAAAGGAACGCCTGTAATCACAGAGCAGTACAAGCACAAAGTATGTTTATAGGCCTAAAATGATCATGAAAGTTCCGCCACTCAGCTAAAACATACATTTATTAAAAAACAGAGCCCGCTTGTCTACAGGACACCCGTCAGGGAAGTAAATAACGTAAAAAAAAAATCTGAGCAACTGCAAAATGAAATGGGCATCTCGCACTAAACTTTTTTTCCCAGTTTATTTCAAACCTTTTGAACCTATTCATGGTATGTATACTTTTTATGTCTTATATTAACCACTTTAGCCCCGGACCATATTGCTGTCCAATGACCAGAGCACTTTTTGTGATTCGGCACTGCGTCGCTTTAACTGACAATTGCGCGGTCGTGCGATGTGGCTCCCAAACAAAATCGGCGTCCTTTTTTTCCCACAAATAGAGCTTTCTTTTGGTGGTATTTGATCATCTCTGCGGTTTTTATTTTTTGCGCTATAAACAAAAATAGAGCGACAATTTTGAAAAAAATGCAATATTTTTTACTTTTTGCTATAATAAATATCCCCCAAAAATATATAAAAAAAAAATTTTTTTTTCCTCAGTTTAGGTCGATACGTATTCTTCTACATATTTTTCGTTAAAAAAAAAAAAAAAATCGCAATAAGCAAATATTTATTGATTGGTTTGCGTAAAAGATATAGCGTTTACAAAATAGGGGGTCGTTTTATGGCATGTTTATTAATTTTTTTTTTTTTTTTACTAGTAATGGCGGCGATCAGCATTTTTTTTCAGTACTGCAACATTATGGCGGGCACTTCGGACACATTTTTGGGGCCATTGGCATTTTTATAGCGATCAATGCTATAAAAATGCATTGGATTACTCTAAAAATGCCATTGGCAGTGAAGGGGTTAACACTAGGGGGCAGGGAAGGGGTTAAGTGTGTTCCTGGGTGTGATCTAACTGTACGGGGGGGGGGGTGACCTTACTAGGGGAAATCACTGATCTTCTGTTCATACATTGTATAAACAGAAGATCAGCGTTTCCCCCGCTAACAGGAACGAGAGTTATGTGTTTACACACATACCTCCCGTTCCCCGCTCTGTAACGAGCAATCGCGGGTGCCAGGCGGCGATCGTACCCGCCGGGCGCGCGCGCGGGACTCGGGGGACGATCGGGGGCGGCGGCGTGCACGCGGCCCCTAGCGGCCGCTTTAAAGCGGACGTATAGCTATGGGCTCTCGCCCAGGAGTGCCACCGTCCCGCAGTAATATGACGGCGGGCGGTCGGCAAGTAGTTAAACCTATTCATTTCAATAAAAATGTCAATCCTACATTGATTTCTATTAAAGTGTAGCTAAACCATTAGAAAATATTTTTATTGTATTTCAGCTTAGGAGTCTTTGTACGTGGTTGTCCCTGTAGTTTTATTTTTTCAGAAATTTTACCACCTGGTAATTGGTAGAACACTTTCCATTACTATGCGGTTACGCCGATATCTCCACTGTAAACATTAAAAGGTTGTCACACAGAAATGCCCCCTTCGTCTATCTACAATACATGGTGGATTGATGTGACTTTGTTTATGCAAGGTAGATAAGGTTCTTTATGCTTTCTTTTCAGATCACATAAAAGTGGTTGTAAACCTTAAGGCGGCCATAAAGGGCTCGTATTTCGAAAGAATTTTCTTTCGAAAATCGTATCAAAGAATTTTCGTACGAATTTCGCACCGTTAGTGGGCTGCAGCCGATTTTCGTGTGGCAATCAAATTTGAGAAATCGACATGTTGGAAATTTTCGGAAAAACAAATGATTTTCTGATCAATGATGGGAGAATCGTGCGAGAAATGTAATAGAAAAAAAAACGTGCATGTGCAAGAAACGAATATTCCCGGAGAGAAACTAATATTCTCGGCAACATGAAAGTTTCAAAAATTCAATGGTGGCATCGTCGGATCCCAAAGGAAACGAAACGTTCTGATTTTTAAAAGAAAATTTGTTCGAAATTCGACCGTGTATGGCCTGCTTTAGTCATGAAATCTGAACAAAGCACAGAAATCTGTAGTATTTACTTTTCTCTTTGAAAAGCTCTAAGTGTTGTTTCTCTCTGGTGCTCCGTTCTTATGAGCATGGGGAGCTCTTAGCATGGGGGGAGCTCAGCACAAACTTTGTCTATTCAGAACACAGCTCTGTATCCTTCCTTTGTGCTCCAATCAGCTCTCACACATTAACTGCAGCTCTCCACCCACTCCTGTCTGCTCCTCACAGATGAAGTGTTTTAGCACAAATCTGCACTTCTGCACTTCTGAAAGAACGTAGGGAAGAGGAGACTGCAGATAAACAAGTAAAACATATGAAGGAGGATTTGTTTCTACTCTGTGCATCACCTCAAGCTATTCACTTCACTGGGCATACGAGGGGGTTTACAACCACTTTAAGTGACAAAACACTAGATTTCTGGCAAGATCAATAGGTATTTTTTGTACTTGCTGGAAATTTCTAATTTTTTGGTGTAGATGGGCTTAAATTCGAAGGGTCCGTTAACACAGGCATGCTCTCAGATCAGGTCTGGAAAAATAGAATATGCATTCCTTCTTTTCGTTTATGGACCTGAACAGACATGGGGGTAGGTGTATACAAACAGGCATGTCAATTTACATCCAGCTGATCATGGGCTTGCATTGAGCTTTTGATCAGGACCACCTATAAAACTGAGAGGTAGACTTGATCAATAAGCCCATGTAAATGGAGCCCAATTTGTTTTTTCAAAAAGCCATAATGTTAACCACTTGATACCCGCAGGCCATCAAATGACGTCCAAAACGGGGACCTGTTATCCTGGGTGGACGTCATATGACGGCCTGGACTTTGCGGGGGGATATCTCAATGATGTCTGCTCCCAGAGGCATCATTGAGATATCATTTTTTAGCTGCGGCGATCGTGCGCACTGTAAGAACGATCATAGCGGCGGTTCCACCACCAAATCGTTCTTACAGGCGGTGGGAGGGGACATCCCCCCCTCCCGCCGCCATCCGGTGCTTCGCCGGTCTCTCCCGTCCCATCGGGAGCCCGGAGAGATGATCGCCATCCACCGGATGTTTGCCATAGAGATGACTGGTGACCAGATGGGACCCGGGCCCGGGCGCGATGTGATGACGTCACACCCGGGTCCCGTAAGTAAACAAACCGCAATTGCGGCTAGTTTGAATGAGATCTGTTAATTTTTTTTCACAATCTCATTCTTTCCAGCCTGGAGGAGAGATGTGAGGTCTTATTGACCCCACATCCCTCCTTAAAGAGGACCTGTCACACACATTCCTATTACAAGGGATGTTTACATTCCTTGTAATAGGTATAAAAGCGTTTGTAAAAAATAAATAAAAATAAAAATAATAATAATAAAAAAAATTAAATGCCCCTGTCCCCGGTAGCTCGCGCTCAGAAGCGTACTCACACGTAAGTCCCACACATGTGAGGTGTCGCCGCGTGCGTTATAGCGTGTGCAACAATTCTAGCACTAGACCTCCTCTGTAACTCTAAACCGGTAACCTGTAAAAATGTTAAAGTGTCGCCTATGGAGATTTTTAAGTAACGAAGTTTGGCGCCATTCCATGAGTGTGCGCAATTTTAAAGCATGACATGTTAGGTATCTATTTACTCGGCGTAACATCATCTTTCATATTTTACCAAAAAATTGGGCTAACATTACTTTTTTGTTATTTTTTAATTTATGAAACCATTTTGTTTTACAAAAAAAAGCTGTTTGAAAAATTATTGCGCAAATACGGTGCAAGATAAAAAGTTGCAATGACCGCCATTTTATTCCCTAGGGTGTCTGCTAAAAAAAACATATATATATAATGTTTGGGGGTTCTGAGTAATTTCTAGCAAAAGAATAATGATTTGTACATGTAGGAGAGTAGTGCCAGAATAGGCCCGGGAAGGTGGTGGGTTTTAAAGCCCTGTATTGAAGTGGTTAAATATAAAATCCTATATATCTGTGCTCTCCACGTCTCATTTCTGAGCTGCTTCTCCTCTCACTGCCCAGTCACAGATTGGGGAGGGCCCAGGACAATCTGAGCTCAGAGAAAATAGTTTTTACACCCCTCAATTGACTATTCATTTTCATCTTGTTTAGGGATGGAGTGCCCCTTTAAGCATATGATGCAATTCTTTTTTCCCCAAATGTCCTGAACCAAACTGTTGAACCACGAGTCCCAGATGTTATACAAATTCAGGTCCCCTCAGACTGCCATTAGGCAAAGGGTGCCTCAATATTCTAACTTCAATGGGGCCCCACAAATAAATTACCCACTCTATGGTTGGCTTGTAAAATGGCTAGGATGCCCCTAATCAAAATTAAACTGGTCTTTTGCCCATACAGGAAGGGAATACATCATTTTTAAAAGTAGCATTTTTATAATGATGACAATGTTTCACGCGGACGATCTGCCCAGCCGACTTAGCTTTGCTCAGTGGGGGAACCGCACCGCACATCTCTGTTGGGCAGGAGGATGGCAGGTCCATCTCCGCTCACTGTGCAGAGATGGACCCGTCATAGTACTGCCGTCCTTTATGGGGAGATCGGATGAAACTGGACCACCTGTCCAATCCGATCAACAGATGGAAAAACAGGGTCTCCATTCGTCTGGATTGATCGGATAGCAGCGAGTGTCAGTGGACATGTCACCGCTGACATCCACTGCCCCATAGGGGTGAATGGAGTGTCCGATCAAGCCTGCCTGAAAAACTGACAGGCGGACCTGATCGGAAAGCCGGTGTGAAAAGGGGCCTAAATCCAGTTTCTTTCCCGAATTGCAAGGCAGTCCATTTAACAATTTCTGCAGGCAAGCAGTCACTCTACTGTTTGGTATCTTCGTACACATCATATTAATTGTGCACCATAGAAAGCAAAAAGGAGAGAGTTGTCTGAAGAAATCAGAAAGACAAATTACAGACCAGCATGTCAATGATAGAAGAACCACTTTTTTAGGACCGAGTACAAGTACCGATACTTTTTTTAAATGTGTCCCCAAATGCAGCCATGTCATGTCCCCCACATATGCAGCCATGTCCTGTCCCTCACATATGCAGCCATGTCATGTCCCCCACATATGCAGCCATGTCATGTCCCTCACATATGCAGCCATGTCATGTCCCCCACATATGCAGCCATGTCCTGTCCCTCACATATGCAGCCATGTCCTGTCCCTCACATATGCAGCCATGTCCTGTCCCTCACATATGCAGCCATGTCATGTCCCCCACATATGCAGCCATGTCATGTCCCCCACATATGCAGTCATGTC
Organism: Rana kukunoris; assembly: GCA_029574335.1. Lineage (NCBI taxonomy): Eukaryota > Metazoa > Chordata > Amphibia > Anura > Ranidae > Rana > Rana kukunoris. The sequence goes on along the minus strand of CM056058.1, from coordinate 48,539,419 downwards.
ATGTCCCCCACATATGCAGTCATGTCATGTCCCCCACATATGCAGTCATGTCATGTCCCCCACATATGCAGTCATGTCATGTCCCTCACATATGCAGCCATGTCATGTCCCCCCACATATGCAGTCATGTCATGTCCCCCCACATATGCAGTCATGTCATGTCCCCCACATATGCAGTCATGTCATGTCCCCCACATATGCAGCCATGTCATGTCCCCCACATATGCAGCCATGTCATGTCCCCCACATATGCAGCCATGTCATGTCCCCCACATATGCAGCCATGTCATGTCCCCCACATATGCAGCCATGTCATGTCCCCCACATATGCAGCCATGTCATGTCCCCCACATATGCAGCCATGTCATGTCCCCCACATATGCAGCCATGTCATGTCCCCCACATATGCAGCCATGTCATGTCCCCCACATATGCAGCCATGTCATGTCCCCCACATATGCAGCCATGTCATGTCCCCCACATATGCAGCCATGTCATGTCCCCCACATATGCAGCCATGTCATGTCCCCCACATATGCAGCCATGTCATGTCCCCCACATATGCAGCCATGTCATGTCCCCCACATATGCAGCCATGTCATGTCCCCCACATATGCAGCCATGTCATGTCCCCCACATATGCAGCCATGTCATGTCCCCCACATATGCAGCCATGTCATGTCCCCCACATATGCAGCCATGTCATGTCCCCCACATATGCAGCCATGTCATGTCCCCCACATATGCAGCCATGTCATGTCCCCCACATATGCAGCCATGTCATGTCCCCCACATATGCAGCCATGTCATGTCCCCCACATATGCAGCCATGTCATGTCCCCCACATATGCAGCCATGTCATGTCCCCCACATATGCAGCCATGTCATGTCCCCCACATATGCAGCCATGTCATGTCCCCCACATATGCAGCCATGTCATGTCCCCCACATATGCAGCCATGTCATGTCCCCCACATATGCAGCCATGTCATGTCCCTCACATATGCAGCCATGTCATGTCCCCCATACCTAGTGATAGATGATGCCGATGCGATGCCACCACCGCCGCCGCTGCTGCGTTAATCCCGTGCATTACAGCGCCGCACTATACAGGCATCTTCCGTTTGAATACTCCTAATCCCCGCCATGCATAGACACTCCCCTTCTCGGGATTGGACAGATCCCGAGTAAGGGGGAGTGTCTATACACGGCTCTGTGCATAGACACTCCCCTTTGCTCAGGATTGGACAATCCCGCGGCGGGGATTAGGAGTACTCAAACAGAAGATGCCTGTATAGTGCGGCGCTGTAATGCATGGGATTAATGCGGCGGTTTTGCGGTATGCGGCGGTGGGGGAGTATTCTATTTAGGTATCGGGGGTATTTGCGGGAGTAAAAGTACTCCTGCAAATACTCGGTATCGGTCCCGATACCGGTATCGGGACAACCCTATAGAAGATCATCTGCAAGGAGCTTGGATTTTCGTGTGAATACAGTTGAAAATACTAGGGATAACCAATAGATCAGCTGCCCAAAATTATCAGCTGAAATAAGGGTTATCGGCGTTTTGCCGATATAAAAAAAAAAAAAACATAACAGTAACGGCATGTGCCCCATTGACTGCAACGCAAATGATCGATCTATAAATGCTGTATTGCAGTGTTTTCCATGTTCTGCAAAAACATGACTGATCCTGCTGTTCTCCACCATCTGTTCATGCTCCCAATTCAGCTACGGACTTTGCAGCTGTGGTGGCAACTCCACACACGCTCAGTTTTTAGTGAGTTTCTATGCTAAACATTTCCTTCCTTTCACATCTGAGCAGCCCATGTGACTATAAACATGTGGGCGTATACACAGTAGCAAATGACAGCCCACTCACCCGCTAGACACAATGAGGGTGGGATATTACATGTAGATTAATGGAGGCTTCACATCCCTGTTATTCTAAGACACAGGCTGAAGGGGTGGGACAGAAATCTTCTTACATCATGTCATTTCCACAAAATAATAAAGATTTAATTTCAAACATACTGTATATTTTTATCACAATTTAATACAGTATATTGATAGAATTTTTTTTTTTTCTATGTAGGTTTTTCTATGTGACCAGCAGCAAATGACTAGACGCTCATCTTGCTTAGGTTTCCCTGCAGACAGGCTGGGAAAGATCTGGGTTATGCGACAGCTGTGTATGGATTAGGATTTTATTTTATTTTTTTCAAATAAATATAGTGCCATCATCCACATACAGAAATAGAAGGGACCATGTAAATGAAACAGTGTGCGTTTAGTATCACTTTAAGGTGTTATTTCTATGAACTGCCACAGTAGACAAAAGGGGAAAAATGCAAATCGTACTTCTGGTTTCCAGAAAAGGTCACATACGGGAAATGACTTCTTTTGAAGTATAAATGTTTGATCAAAGAACTGGAACATCCAATTTTAGTCAGCAAGAACCGTAAAACATTACATGCTATTTCAGCAGACCAGCCCTTCAGACTAGTTTTCGAATCAATACACGTTTTTCACAGTCATGATGAAATGTATTGGCATTGATCCCTCCAACAATCTTTTTACATTGTAATACTTACGATATAAAAAAAAAAAAATTTAAATGTCGGTGCTCGTTTCACATTATTCCATTTAAGCCAATGGAAGAGGTTCCTTAAAAAAAAAAAAAAAAAAAAAAGCACTTGCGGTTGAAAACGCACAGCAATGTTAACCAATGGTAACTCAAGCATTTGCAGGTGCTTCTAGAAGGAATAAACCCTTGGAGCGGATGTCACAGGATATATGCACATGGACATCTAAAGACGGCAAACTCTAGAGTAAAATCGTTGGCGCTTTCCTGCGCACAGGGAGTCGCAGGTGGAGTGAGCATCCAAGTGAATTGGACTGTATTCATGTAGATGCAGATAGTGTCTGAATCACAATTTACTCACGTATGCACATATGGCATATTTACCTTCAAGCGATTGCAAAGTCTGTTTTTTTCCTATAAAAATAACAAACATGTTATACTTGCCTGCTCTGTTGCAGTAAATTTGCACAGAGCAGCCCGGATTCTCCTCTTTTCGAGTCCCTCTTCTGTGATCCTGGCTCTCCCTCCTGTTCAGTGCCCCCACAGCAAGCAGCTTGCTATGGGGGCACCTGTGCAAACATACAAACATGGGGCCCCAACCTGACCCTTCTCTCCCGATTGGCTAGCTGACTTTAATTGACAGCAGTGGCAGCCAATCAAGGAAAATCTCGGATGGTTGAAACACTTGTGGACATCGCTGGACAGAGAAGAACCTCAGGTGAGTATAAGGGGGGGGGGGTTGCTGCACACAGAAGGCTTTTTATCTTAAAGTGTAGAATGCATTAAGATAAAAAAATAATTCTGCCTTTACAACCATTTTAACAGGACACTTTCATGTTTGGTGGAAATATGTGACACACGTGTGGGTAAATGCAGATGCACAGGGACATCGAGGTTCACCTCTACGACAAGCCGCATGCATAGTACAGGCCACATTCATTACACGGAATTTAGAAGATACTAATTTTACTTGCACTACTATGTAGGTATTGACCAATATCGTTTTTCTGTACAAAAAAAAAGACACTTTTTTAAACATCCCTTGTGACAGAAACAGGCAGTGACAGGTACTGTTTATGGAGAAATTGGGGGTCCAAAAGACCCCAAACCTCTCTGCACTTGGAAAGTATTCCAAACATCAAGATCGGATATATATTTTTTTTAAACGGCCACCTTAAAGATGCCAGTAATCCGGGAAGTGATGTCATCACATCGCTTTCAGGTTACTGGATCTGAGACCCAAACACATCAGCTTAGTTCAGGTCTCAACCAGCTGGCGGACGTGTTGATTGGTGGAAGGCGGCAGGGGACATCCCCTCCCGCTGCTGGTAATAACAATTACAAAAAATAGTTATTACAACAAAGCCGACCATCGGCTCCAGTAAAACCCCTTGAAGCAATATCAGAACTATCGGGCATGATTGTGTCTAGTGTAAGTGAATATTGGCCGCCGATAATCGATCAATCGATCCCTACTACCGTGCATAGAACTAGAAAATACAAGCCACTTTGTTTTTGTATTGAGACCGAGCGCTCTTCTAGAGATTTCACAGACAAAAAAAATAATAATCACAATTTAGCATTCAGATATGTGCTTTGTTGTTGCCATTCCCAGGAAAAAGAAAACAGAAAAAAAAAAAGAATACATCATGAATCACTACACAGTGCAAGCTCTTTACATTGCAATGAATGACGGTCAATGTCATCACAAACCTGACAGACGAGAAGAGAGCTTCCCAAGTGTTCAACTCTAATCTGAAAGGAAAATCATCTTAATCACGAAAATCTATATAAAAGCAGCCTACCACAACAGGATACACAGCACCATATCCTGCTTTTACATTATCCTAATGCTCACAATAAACACAAAATACAGAAGACTAAATACATTACTGCTGATTACATGGCTTCAAACACAGAGACTATTAAAATCCGCTCTGGACGGTCAACAGAAACCTGAAAACCCAACTAGGACAAGAGCCAAAGCTCTGCACACCAAGGATTCCCCCTCTCCATCCTGCAAGAGCAAGAAAACGTGGAGCACGAATTTCTGCATGCCGATATTCAAGGAGATGAATGGTCAAAGCTCTTTTGGCAATTTCTTCTGTGGGTCATGGAAATGTACTTAATTCTGAACCCCTGTGACCCAGATGAAGCCGATAGGGGGCTAAAGTCACTCAGCAGGTCCAGACTCTGGAGGGATCTTAACTTTAATGTCGGGATCCACCCGGATACCTAAATGGCAGTTGGCTCAGCCTCTCAGTGTGCCGCCAAGAAACTGCTACCCTCCACAGCCTGGGGCTCCAGTGAGCGGTGGTGGGGGAGAGCAGAGAGCCGATGCCTGACAGTGAAGACCAAGTGATCTATGGTCATGGAGGCGGCGGGGGACAGGTGCGGCATCGGACGACTGCGGAATGCTAGGTGAATATAGGCGTTTTTTTTTTAATGCCTACACTTCTCTTTTAAATCAAGTCATAGTCTTTTACTTAGGGTCCATTTACACGGAGCGGACCGTTTTTCAGCGGGGATCCCCGCTCTGCTGTCGGTGGACAGGGCTGTCCCTGCCCACTGTGCAGGGACCGCCCTGTCTCTCTCCCTATGGGGAATCTGATGAATACGGACCGTGTGTCCGTATTCATCTGATAAGATCCGCCGGACGGAAGAAAAATAGGGTTTTCTTCCGTTCGAAAAACCGGATCCAGACGGACGCGGATCTTTGCGGACGTTAGCGGATGCATCATCCGCTAACGGACGCGATCCCATAGGGGCCCATTACAAGTCCGTTTACGGACGAACGGAGGCGGATGTCTGAAAGGGGCCTTATAAAAATATTTTTTTATGTTACTTACATGATCTTGCTTCACACTTCCAGGTTGCGCACGCTTTGATGAAGTAGCCCCAGCCGTAAAGATATGCCCCATCAAGGTATCATAACCAGTGCCTCAGGGAAATCTTGCCTGATCTTGCACAAATGCTGTATAATATTCAGTATATCTTATTCTCCAATAGAATGATGCGTAGGATTCAGTGCATGCGCTGTATGGGATCTGGAGCAGCTTATTTTTCAATACCGTGTTTTCCCGAAAATAAGACCTACCCTGATAATAAGACCTAGTGCGATTTTCGTGGAGGGCTGCAATAAAAGCCCTACCCCAAAAATAAGACCTACTTTAAGGTGGTTGTGGAATACTAGAGTCAACTCTCCTTCAGTAGTATATAGTGTGGAGGGTGTGTGTGTTTCTGTGATATAGATCTATCAGGTACCTTCGGTGTGGCACCGCTTGGCACTAAGCCGATCTCCTTTTGGCTGTCAGCCGGGGATCTCAGCCCCCCTCCCTGCAGTGCTCGGAGTAGGAAGGAGAGCTTTGGCGAGCCATGAAAGCAAAGAGCGGCGCTCAGCTGATCTCTTACCAGGGATCTGAAGTGCTCAGAGCAGGAAGGAGAGCTGATCCCCCTGCTTATCTCCCTCTGCTCTTCTGCCAGCAAGGGATCTCAGGCCCCCCTCCCTGCAGTGCTCAGAGCATGGAGGAGAGCTCCGACGTGGCCATGAAAGCTCTCAGTGTTCAGCTGATTCCCCGCTGATCTCCCTCTGCTCTTTTCTTCTGCCAGGGGGGGGGGGGGGGGGATCTCAGGCCCCTCTACCTCTGCAATGCTCCGACGGGTCACAGGAGCGGCGCTATGGTAAGGTGTTTGTCAAACAGTTTTCATTGTGCGATACCATAATACAGTGCATTCTGGCATTTTGCATCCACTTTTACTTGGTTCCACTTACCACTGGGGATTCCTGACAGGCGATGGCAAGAGAAAACAGCACATAAGACCTACCCTGAAAATAAGCCCTACTGGGTCTTTTGTTGCGAAAATATTATAAGACCCAAGCTTATTTTTGGGGAAACCTGGTAGGGAGGTGTGCGGTACAGGAGTTGATGGCTTAGTTACACCTAAACCCCCCAATTACAAGATTCTCTACACAGCCATGTACTGTAGAGAAGGAGAGGGTTGTGTCTGGAATTGTGATAACAGAGTGTAGCAGGTCTAGCTCTGGTGCGTATTGGACTGCAATCATGATATTAGACATTGTACACAAATGTTGGGACAAAGATATGAAAAAAAGTGACTCTGTGACTTCACAGTGATCGACTCCTTAGCAATTAAGCCCCTGTTCACACTGGTGTGGCTTTCAAACCATGCTACTTCGGTGCAAATTTAAAGCCTCACATCAGTGCAATTTACATGATTTCATTGCGGCTTGCAACTTCATTTAAAAGAAGTCTATGCAGGTTGCAAGGAAAATCAGTAAGTAGTAGTAACTGCGATATGAATGGTTCCATTCCTGGCAATGGGTCTGACCTGTCATGCGATTTGGAACGGTCAAATGGTGTGAACGGGGGCTATAACTTCTTGCATATGGATATCATCAGTTTTCACAATAGTTGCTACAGTCACAAAATTCGGGAATTTCCTTTCGCCTGGAAAAAGAAACAGGGGCTCCGACCAGACAGAAAAGACAACCCTGTAACCCTTTCATGTGTCACCTAAAAAAACAAAAAAATAAAAATAAATTTAAATACATTGGTTCGAAGTAAAATATGGAAACTGCCATTGCTTTGGAAAATTCTATTAGCCTGTTATGCCGACCCTTTACCTTCAATACATGCACATAGGAAAGTTATGCTGTCTGCGTCCAAGTATTTCAGCAAAAGGGTCAACATAAACAAAGCAACTAGCATTCAGAGATGAGAAGTTTCCCTCAGGAAAATGTTCTTTTAATTTTAGATTCCCGCATTCCCCTACACAGTGGTTCTCATATTGAGAGAGTCAAGGCAACACCAAGATACGACCAAGCAGCACTATGCCAAACAACAATGGCATCTAAACAGCATGGATCATAAGATGCCCCAAACCATAAATCCTTTGTTAAAGCAAGGTTAGGTAAGCATTCTTAAAATGGATGGCATTTATATGTCAATTTTTAACACCAAATATAAAAAAAAAAAAAAGTACCAGTTACTTACCGGTAGCTGGATTTCTACGATGTCTTACAGGACGGCACTGTGAGAGTAGACTGGCTCACCTGACAGGAAACACAATCAAAAATGAAGTTTAAAAGGCCCCACCCCTCCCGTGTGCCTCAGTTTAAGATAAGTAACCGCTCTTTAGAACACGGTATAAACAGAGACTAAGAAAAAAAGGAGGAATATAGATAGAAGTAAAAGGGGAGGGAAGTAGGCCTGCCGTCCTGTAAGACATCGTAGAAATCCAGCTACCGGTAAGTAACTGGTACTTTCTCCCTCGTCTTCCAGGACGGCACTGTGAGAGAGAAGCAAGTAATCTTCAGGCCTACCTTAGGGTGGGACCACCGTCTGTAAGACCTTCCTACCAAAACTCAGGTCTTGAGGAGACAGTAGTTCGACTCTATAATGTCTGATGAACGTATTCCGGCTGGACCAGGTTGCCGCTCTACAGATCTGTTCTATGGAAGCTCCTGCCCTTTCTGCCCAGGAGGTTGCCAGAGAACGCGTGGAATGAGCCTTAATAACAGGAAGTGGTTTACCTGCCTGTGTGTATGACAAAGAGATAGCCTGCCTAATCCATCTGGAGATGGAAGCCTTAGTTGCCTGTTGGCCCTTTTTCTGGCCTGAAAAATTAACTAAAAGGTGAGGGGAAGATCTGAACTCTCTAACCCTCTCTAGGTAAACTAAAAGGCAGCGCCTTACGTCCAGGCAATGGAAAGTGGTTTCCTTTTCATTGCTGGGATTTGCGCAAAAAGAAGGAAGTATAACCTCCTGAGACCTATGGAACCTGGTTGCCACCTTGGGAAGGTACAGAGGATCCTGAGTCAAAATAACCCTATCTTCAAAAACCCGCAGAAAGGGTTCTTTGATAGAAAAAGCATGCAAGTCTCCAACTCTCTTGGCAGACGTGATGGCTAGCAAAAAAGTAAATTTAATCGTAAGAAATTTTATAGAAATGCTGTCTATAGGCTCAAATGGTGCCTTAGTCAGCTGCTCCAGGACCAGGGGGAGGTCCCATGAGGGAACCCTGGAAACCTGCATAGGAGAAAGTCTGTCCCTGGCTGTCAGGAACCTCTTGATGAGGGGTTCCGCTGAGAGGCTCTTCTCCAAAAAATATGATAAAGCTGCCACCTGGACTCTTAGAGTTCTAGTAGCTAAGCCTAATTCCACGCCATCCTGAAGAAACTCCAGGATGTCGGGAGTCTTGGGAGAAGAGATCCGCTTAGCGGTGCACCAACGCCAAAAGACTGTCCAGACCTTTGTGTAGATGTGTCTGGTGACTTTCTTGTGGCTGGATAGTAGGGTCTCTATGACTCTATCCGAGCAGCCCTTCTGTTGCAAGTTCCGCCTTTCAATAGCCATGCCGTCAGGCTGAAGAAACCTGGGTTTGCATGAAAGATCGGCCCTTGCCGCAGGAGATCCGCCCGGAGAGGCAGGGGAAGCGGGGGGGCTAGAGACCAGAGCTTCAGAATGGGAAACCAGGATCTCCGGGGCCACCAAGGAGCGATTAAGATTAATTTGGTCTCCGCGGAGGCCAGCTTTTGTAAGATCCTGGGGATCAGATTCAGCGGGGGAAAAGCGTAAGCCAGACGGAAATCCCAGTTCTGGGCCAGCGCATCCACCCCCTGGGAACCCGGTCCCTGTACCAGGGAAAAGAATTTGTTCACCTTTCTGTTTTTCCAGCAGGAAAAAAGATCTATGTCCGGGACCCCGAACCGCCGACAGATCCAGTCGAAGGTTTTTTGGCATAATTCCCACTCTCCCTGACAAACGGGTTGACGACTCAGAAAGTCGGCCTCCAAATTGGTGGCTCCTCTTATGTGGATTGCCTGAATAGAGGGTACTCTCTGTTCCGCCCAACCCAGGATCTCCAGGGAGAGTGTCAGGAGGGACTGGGACCTGGTGCCCCCCTGTCTGTTGAGAAAGGCGACTGTTGTAGCATTGTCGGAAAGGACCAGGACATCCTTGTCCTGAATTCTTCCCTCGAACGCCCTCAGAGCTTCTCCCACTGCCAGTAATTCTCGATAGTTGGAGGAGGTCCGCCTTTGATGATGATCCCAGGATCCCTGAGCCCGTAGTTCTTGTACATGGGCTCCCCAACCCCAAGCACTGGCGTCCGTAGTGACCTTCAGTGGATCGGTCTGACTCCACGGACGGCCCTTCAAGAGGTTTTGGTGGTGGAGCCACCACTCTAGGGAGTCCTTGACTAGGATCGGAACCCTGACCCGGGAATCGAGAGTGTCCTCCTTTCCGTTCCAGGCGGAGAGGAGGAACCTCTGAAGTGGTCTTGTGTGTAGTTGGGCCCAGGGGACCGCTGGAATGCAAGCGGTCATCTGACCCAACAGCTTCATGATCTCTCTGAGGGAGGGATTTTCTGCAGCCACTAAAGACCCGATCGTCGTCACAAGTCTCTGGAACTTCTCTTGGGGAAGAAAAAGTTTCTTCTCTCGGGAATCTATGATAACCCCCAGGTATACCTTCCGCTGTTCCGGTAGAAGGGAAGACTTTTGCTTGTAGATTATCCAACCAAGCGTCTCCAGAGTGGTCATGACGACGGTCAGGTCCGAAAGGAGCTGATCCTGACTTGGGCTGAAAAGCAGGAGATCGTCTAAATAGGGGACGAGGGAGATCCCCTTCAGATGTAGATGAGCCATTACCTCCGCCAGGATCTTCGTAAATACCCTTGGGCTGGAGGCCAGACCAAAAGGGAGGGCAGCAAACTGCCAGTGCTGAATTCCCTGTGCGGAGGCGAGGGCAAATCTCAGAAACCTCTGATGTCCCGAAAAAATCGGGACATGCAGGTAGGCGTCCCTCAAATCTATGGTTGCCATAAAGACGCCCTCTAACAAAAGACTCCTGAGGCTGTGAACGCTTTCCATCCGGAATCTTTTGTAGAGGAGATGGGAGTTCAGAGGTCTCAGATTGATTATCAGTCTGAACTTGCCGTTCGGTTTGGGAACCACAAAAATGTGGGAGTATACTCCCTGACCTTGTTGGTCTGGTGGGACTGGGATTATGACCCCCTGTTCCGCCAGACTTGTAATATTCTGGGAGAGGCCTACAGCTTTGCTGGAGTCCCTTGGGAGGTGGGTGAGGAGAAAGGCCGGGGGGGGGGAGCTCTCTGAACTCTAAGTGGTAACCCTCCCTGATTATCTGCAGGACATGGGGACTCTGGGTTATGTTCTCCCAGGCTGGAAGAAACCTGGCGAGCCTGCCCCCCACCTTCCCGTCACTTGGTGTCCTTTCCGGATGGTTTGGGATTGGCAAAAAGGATCCCCCCCTTTGGTCTATCTTTACCAAAGGGCCAACGACGACTGGTGGATTGTCCTTTGTCCGGGGCCGGAATCTTTCTCTGGCTGGGACGAAAGGACCGCTTCCTACTCTGCCTAGGCTTTGAAGGGAACTTATTCCCCTTCTCAGAAGACCTGGACAAAGCCTGATCTAAGGCTTCCCCAAACAAGAGGGAACCCTTGAAGGGGAGAGCACATAGGCGGCGTTTTGAAGCAAGATCACCCCTCCAAGTCTTTAGCCAGACGGCCCTCCTAGAGGCATTAATAAGTGCCCCAGTCTTGGCTGAGGCGCGAATGGTTTCTACCGCTGCGTCTGCCAGGTAGGCCACTGCCCCGCTAATAAGTTGGAGGGAATCTCGTATCTCCTTAGTCTTGGAAGAATTGGGGATATGGTCTAGAAGCTTTGAAGTCCAGGCGTCGGCATTTCTTGCCACGCAGGCTGAGGCCAATGCAGGACCAAGGGAGGCTGCATTGGCTTCCCAAGCTCTACGGAGAGAAGTGTCGGTACACCTATCCATGGCATCCTTTAAACTGCCTGAGTCCTCAAAGGAAAGGTCTGACTGTTTTGAGACCTGTGCCAAGGAGGCATCAAGCTTAGGGACCTTAAAAAAGGTGTCTACTATCTCCGTTTTAAAGGGACAGCGGCGTTTCCAAGTTTTGAAACTAGGTAAGCTCTTTTCAGGTTCTGCCCACTCCCTGAGGATAATGTCCTTTAGTGACTGATGGACCGGGATGGTCATGGTTTGAGGTTTTATTAAACCCCTGTACATCCTGTCCTGGGCTGAGACCTGCTCTGCTGGTTCTTGAATGTGCTCTGTAGCATAGACAGCCGCTAAAAGACCCTCCATATCATCAGTAGGAAACATATATTTTCCTGTCCTGGTATCCTCCTCCTCCTCTTCCTCCTCCTCTGCCTGGCTATCAACCAGGGATTCACTACGTAAGGCTAACTCGGACTCCTCAGAATCCGAGGGGTACATTCTACGAGCTTGTAGTGGTACAAACGGACGAGAGGTTGAAGAGGATTCCTGGGAGGAGGGGCCCGGAACCGGAGAATCAATGTTCTTTCTACTTAGGGAAGATTGAAACTCCTTTAGGGTAGATAGCATTTCAGTCTGAACCGAGAGAAATTGCTTCATGATCTGTGAGGTTTCCTTCCCTGTAAGCTTACAGATGCACTTAGAACAAAATGGCTTGTTATGCTCAACTGGTAATTTGTCATTGCAATTGCCACATCTCCTAACACGTTTAGGAGGCTTAGCCACTCTGCTGGCCTCCCCCTGGGCAATAGGGTCTTCACCTAAACATATCAGGGAGAAACATATGCCCATTAGCCTTCACTTCTCAGGATTAGGGGAGGGGGGGGGGGGGGAGGGAGGGAACAACCACAAACCCCCTATGAAAAAGGAAAGACTCACCCTTGGTGGTTTCCTCTGCAGCCATAGGAAAACGACGGTCCTCCTCCATAGTCGCGTGTGCCGAGGAGAGGTCTTCCATGGATACGCTCTGAGACCGCCAGGCCCCTCTATCTCCCTGGCTGCTTTATCGTGTGCCCCGATCGCCTGCAGCGTCTGTCCGGTGGGGGCCGCCATCTTGCCGCGCGGGAGCGGAATGACGTCACGGCGCCGTGCGCGTCATCAACAGGCGCCCGGATGCTAATGGCGCCGCTCGGAGCGGCGCCTAACCACCCGCCATGCGGTCCGGCGAACCCCCGGATGGAGCCAGCGGAAAGGGGGAGGCCTTCGCCCAACCTCCAAGGTAGGAACCAGGCGGGGGGAGAGAGGATGTGGCCTCTTCGGAGCACTGGAGAGCCCTGCCCTCCTAGGAGGCTCCGGCGTCCAGGGGAGTCTGTGACTTCTCCTGTTCCCCCCTGGACTAAGATGAAGGGGAAACCCCCCGGGGGGTAGCAAGCTACACCGGACCCAACGGCACCCAGTACCTGCGGTCCGGGCTCCGGGGGGGGGACCACCAGCCCCAGGCTTTAGGTCATAAGAAAAAAATAAACGTTTCGCTGAAAGGGAAACACAATCAGAACTGAGGCACACGGGAGGGGTGGGGCCTTTTAAACTTCATTTTTGATTGTGTTTCCTGTCAGGTGAGCCAGTCTACTCTCACAGTGCCGTCCTGGAAGACGAGGGAGAAAAACACGTTCATGCCATATTATAGGTAGGTAAGTAGACGAGTCCATTTAAATCCACAATGTATGCCCTGTGGTTACAACTGTATAGAATCAGACAGACATTTTTCCACATTGCATACAACTGTTTTAACCTTTTTGGGGTTCATCAGTGCAAAACAAAGTAAAGTTTGAAAGGGAACCCAACTAAGGCTCGGTTCATACTGGAACCGGCTACGGCTCACACAGGAACGCTGTGCGTCCCCATTCTCCAGTTTAGGGCCAAATCGGCCCTGGAACGGAGCTAAAGGCTCACAGCGATTCTGTGCAGCGTACTCCGCAGCCGCCCCGATATCTGAACCGGCGAGTTGTCATATTTGGCTCCTATCGCAGAATCTGGCGCTCGTGGTGACTTGATGCCTATATAAAACAATGTTAGTGGTGTTAATGGTGGCTCCAATGGCACCTAGGTAGATCCATGTATAAAATAGCATCCTCAGAGGGTGTCCATAACCTCTATAAGCAAATCAGAGTGAGAAAGGATGGGGTGGAGGCGCCAACTGTAATGTTCCAAAACGTTTTTTCTATAAAATGTAAAAATATATATATATATATATATATATATATATATATATATATATATATATATATATACACACACACACACACATATAGACATATATATATATATATATACATATACACACACACATATAGACATATACACACACATACTTACTGGTTGACTTGGAGATATAGTTCATCAGGGTGTCCATTGGTCTGTGGGTGCCAGTCTGCAGGCTCTAGCGATGTCCCCCTGGCTACTCAGCGTTGTTGCATGCAGGAAGCTCCACGCTATTTAGCGTGGAACGCGGAAGCGGCGGTGACGTCACATGTCACGGCAGAGTTGGCAATCAAACGAGAGGTGGGGAGTGTAACAGGCTATGCGCTCGGGGCTCACAGCTCCTTCTACTGGACTGGCCGGGTGTACCAAGATGGCCGACCACTCCGGAGCTAGGCCGAAGCCATGGCCTTTCCTAAGGACGAAGCAGCGCTCCGCGATCGCGTTGTGTGCCGATCCGCACAGGTCGACCCGTTCGGATCACGAATCGGTTACGACCCCTTGCACCACTAGCAGAGACGCAATGCTTCATTCCTGTACATAGAGAATAGATGGCGTACAGAATATGTTAAAGTGCTTGGAAACCCTATAAAACAACTTTATGCTACAGGTAAGCCTATAATTGAGCCTTTATTGAGGCTTACCTGTAGCTACCAAGGATATCTGCTAAACCTGCACATTTAGGAGATATCCCCTGTATGTGCCAATGTAATTGTAACATGCGTACTGGGGCAAACTGAAGCAATGGCACCTATGCGCCGTTACTTCAGTCTGTGTGCCGTTACCGGCGGCTCCTGCACGCATGCACAGGAGTGACGTCATCGCGGCTCTGGCCAATCACAGCACCGGAGCGGTGAAACCCGGAAGCAAGTCCCGGGCAACATGTCGGCGGCTGGAGGAGTAGACGAGAACTACTGCGGGGGCATCGATCTGAGGTAATACATAATGAGCTAGTATGCTATGCATACTAGCTCATTATGCCTTTGTCTTGCAGGGTTTCCATACCATTTTTTTCCATTTGGCTTTACTTCCTCTTTAAAGCATGGCTTTTGGAGCGGTCCAGCTAGCCCACGCTTCAGTGTAAAAGCCTTCGGGCTTTCACATTGAAGACTGCAGGGGAGCGATTTTTTCAGGCAGTATAGCAGCGCTATTTTTAGCGCTGAACCACCTGAAAAACATGTCAGTGTGAAAGGGGCCCTAATGTAACCATATTGCTCTCTTCTCTTTAATACTCAGTTGTGACATGAAGCTACGCTTATATCAAGACATCGCTTGTATATCAAGTACAATTTATTTATTATTTTGCTTTTGAATTGTAGAGAAAAACGCTCAACACACCTAAACCCGCACAACTACAGGGAGAAAATACACAAGTCGCACAGCTGGATCTTGGTGGTTGGTGAGCCCAGAATTCCAACACTACAAGGCACCATTGCTCATCACTCAGGCCCAGTTTGCATTACTGTGATGCCTTTTTGTCTCAATTTGCAGTGCGATTATGTAGCGCAGCTTTAGTTGCATTTCGGACGGGTTTTGCATAGATTACCAAGTCAAATTAGACTGTAAATCGCACCAAAGTAGCATAGAACCCCTTTCCAAAGTCTCATCTCAGCTGTGCTGCATTGCAATTGGAAGCATGTTATTTCCATTGTCATGCGATTAAGTGTGACCCAAGTTGCATCCAAAAATCACATGAGTGTGAACGAGTCCATGGTCTGTGCTGACTGTTCATCCTCAGATTCCAAAACACTGCAGATATTTTTCACAACAGTATGTGGTCCTGTAATTTCCGATAAAAATACATCCAAGATACAAAGTGCAACATGGAAAAAACACCTCACTTAACAGACTTGCAAACCTTTCCTACGCCTCAGAGTGGTCAATACTTTTCTTGCACAATCTGCTAAGCCACTGGCAAACATTTCACTTACTATATTAGTAAAAAATCGAAGGTGGCTTGTGTGCATCTTATTCTGTTTACTTCTCCGTTTTCTAAGAAGTCCCCAACTAAATTGTGAACTGCTGAAAAATACGGCCTTTGTGCAGTGCCTGGAAACTCCAAACTGCCTCGACTTATTCTAATGAGCGTGATGTCATGTTACTACTCATTTCAGACACCCCATTTAAAAACAGAAGAAAATCTTTATTATATTCAGCAGATTACATGTTCAGCAGCTGCGGCGCGCACAGACACACACACACACACACACACACACACACACACAGACACACGGGTTCTTACAAATGTATGGCTCTTTGAATATCCAAACCAGACACAACCAAATAAAAAAAATCCACACTAAGTTATTACACAAGTACGGCCAAAACATCTTTTTTGCTTTGTATAGGGTAGGAAAGGGTTAAGCCCATGTCAGTTTGGGTCCTATGTGTACTACTGGGGAGATTCCCCTGTGTTTCCTTTCCCAGAGACACATCAGGAAGTGAGAAGAAATCTAAACAAAGTAATGGGAATTCCCCTCTCAGACAGCGGTCACCAGATGAGGCCTCTCTCTATTTAAAACTGAACAGTTTGATAATAAATGAATGCTCTAAAATAAGAACATATATTCCACATTAAGAATTATGCTATCAAAATTGGTAAGTGGAGCATTGATCCTGTTTTTTCTTGCTGGAGGCTGCCATTTTGTTGAAGCCCAGAGAAGTCATTTCCTTATTGGGAACTCTCCCCCACCTCCCTAGTCTCAAATACTATATGTCACTCTCTCTGCAAATAAAATATGTACATTTTCAGCCTTCATTGTATGTCTTGGCTCAGTTAGAGAGGAAGGCTGACAGAAGCTTTAGGCATCCCAAAGATTAGGAAAACGTATTTCCTACCGCCTTTGGTGGAAGGAAAGAAAATTGCTCAATTCCCCCATCAACAGTCAGCGTTGATGGGGGAAATTTCTCTTGCAGCACTGTTGTGTTCGGTCAGCAGGAGTCTTCCCTGCTGACAGAACACAATGATCACTTGCTGGCATGCAGCTATAGCTGCCAGCAGTGATTGCATGAAAAAAAAATAAGGGGGTTCGTTGTACTGAAGTTGCCTCACCCAGCCTACCCATAAGATGGATCAAATCTCAGCCGGGCCCTGCTGAATTGACCAGGGGTGTCCAAACTTTTTTGAAAGAGGGCCAACTTTGATGAAGTGAACATGCTTGAGGGCCGACCATTTTGCCTCACATTCTTTCAACCATTAAAATTCGGTCTAAGCGTGTTCGTCCGAGCACTAATACACTGACCAACAAAAATTCTCTTGCCTTTGTGGCTGTGTGTGAAGAGATGAGCTTGGGGGTGTTATTTGGAAATACCATATTTTTTCGGCCTTACCATTGCCATGAATGCAGACTCACCATTGCTATCAGTGCAGCCCGATTCATGCACATCTGCAACCTCGGATGGGACAGGGAGGGTGTGGGACAAGAGCCAACAGATCACATACAGCAGAATGTGTTTTCTCAGGGCCTCTTTAAAGTGGTTGTAAACCCACTCTTGCAACTTGCACCTACAGGTAAGCCTAGATTAAGGCTTACCTGTAGGTGCAAGAACATTTTCACAGAAATGGCCAACGATGTCTACGGTGCATGCGCGCCGTAGACAATGGCGCAGGCGCACTGAGCAGTGCCATTTTTGTGAATGGCATTAACTGGGTTAATGCCATGTTTTCGCGTATGTGCAGCGTCATCGCCGCTCTGGCCAATCACAGCGCAGGAGCGGCGAAAACAAGGAAGAAGCTCCGGGAGACATGTAGGTGGCGGTGGACGGGACCGAGGTGGACTTTGGTGCTTCGTTCTCAGGTAAGCGACACATAATAAGATAGTATGCTGTGCATACTAGTTTATTATGCATTTCTCTTGCAAATGTGTTTTAAAAAAATATAAATAAATATATTATATATATATATATATATATATATATATATATATTACATGGGTTTACTTCCTCTTGATTACAAAGTCTCGCATCCTGTGATGAACAGAACAGTCGACCAATGGCAGTGCAGGAGACAGGACTTCCTTTTACAGAGGCCGCCATACAAACAGGAAATTCACCTGTATGTACTCGCCAAGCCTCCTCCCTGTCACTTCGAAGGCAGACAGCATGTATATATTTTGTGGGCCTCCCTACGCTCAGGGATTCGTTGGGGGCCACCAAAGACATACGTGTCCAAATTAGCAGGTGGGCCGTTCGAAACCGGAACGTGGGCTGTTATTGGCCTGCGGGCCGGACTTTGGACATGCCTGATCTATGGCCAGCTTCACAGTGCTGAAGTTCATAGGCTGCAGCTCAGGGAGATAAGAGAAGACACTATCCTTGTAAGTTTAATTCCTTTGTGTCTCCCTGGCAACAGAGTTTGTCCTGTCACCACTCCTATTCTCCATCCCTAATCAGTGTTCCCTTCGCACAGTCTGTGTCATTCCTGTTACTTTCTTCCCTCTTTCGCAATAGTAAATCATAAGATTGTCAACTGATTGGCCTCTAGTAGCTCAGATTTTATGCACAGTGCCGAGATTAGAGGGATGACTAGAGACGCTTTTGCAGTGCTTTTTGTGGTGCTTGCTGTGTTTTGACACGCGTTTTTACCGCGATTTGCTATTTTGTGCCTCTGCGTTTTTGGAATGGGTTGGGGACTTTTTTTGCATGTAAATGAATTCAATGGACCCGCATCCAAAACCCAATTACCTCTGTTTTTTTTTACCTGCTTATAGCTGGTTCTTAAAGGAAATGTAAAAAAAAAAAAAAGAAATTGCCAGCAAATTTTTCTTTTTTTTTTTTTTGCGGGGCTGAAGCAAGATGGTCACGACAAAAGGTCACTTCCTGACGAGACAGCCGTCGGGTGTTCCAAGATGGCTGCCGCTCCGAAACTAGGCTGAAACCGGGGACTTCGGCCTAGCTCCAGCGATCACGCAGGGGGGGGGTGAATCGAGATCGCAATTAATCGTGCAGCTCTAATACTGACCCACAGCATCACACCTTTTTACCCAACTGCAGAAGTAGCTTTTACGCTTTCAGAATACTAAAAGCTAATGTGAGAAAGGATTTAGGGAAAAAAAAAAAGACGACAACACACAATAGGGGCCGCTTTGCCCTTTCCCTTCAGCATTTCAGTGTGTCACCTATTCTAGTGGTGTCAGGTTGGTTGCAGCCTAGAACTCAGACAGGATAGCTCATAGCTATAGGCCTCATACATAATAACTGTGATAGATAGTGCTGTGTTCACAACAACCTGCCCACAGACCACACAATCATAGAAGATAACACAGATCTTTACAGTGAAAGTTTGTTCACTTAAGACAGAGCCGTGGTAACCACACACTATCAGCATTCCAAATGCTGGACGCGCTATTTCAGGCTTGGTAAATAGTGCCAATCTGTACTGACGTGTGCAATCACCATAGAGATGAAAAGCGTCTGCACAGCCTGTAATATGGTTGTAGCGATTATCGCTGAACCCGTCACATTCAGGTAACACACGTACGCTCAAATCACATGCCTTAAGCCAACCACACTTTATGCAATGTTCAGGTGTCAAACCACAGCTTGAAGGATAGAAAATTGCTGGATTTCCCCATCTACACAGTCAGGGTAAGTTTCCTGCTGTAAGAATACAATGATCAGTGTTGCCAGCTATAGCCAGCGGCAGTGATCAAACAGAAAATAACTAACAGGCTGGATGTACTGAAGTCGATCGATAGACTGACATCAGTACAACCAGCCTGCCCATAGACAGATCGAAAACCGGCCCGTCCCTGCAGAACCATCCAAATTTCAATCCATACATGGCCATTTTTAAGGAACCAAGATCTAATGAATTGGAGTGGGCCAGTCAGGTTAGAGAGGAAAGAATTCGATGATGCTGGACATCCTCCAGCCAGGAAATAAAGGGATTTTTAAATACAGCTTACCTGTAAAATCCTTTTCTTGGAGTACATCACGGGACACAGAGCGGCATATTCATTACTATATGGTTATATGGAGTACCTTCAGGTGTGGACACTGGCAATCTCAAACAGGAAGTCCCCTCCCTATATAACCCCCTCCCCTAGAGGGAGTCCCTCAGTTTTGTAGCAAGCAGTATGCCTCCCAAAAATGTTCCCAAAAGAGGGGGGGGAGCTCTGTGTCCCGTGATGTACTCCAAGAAAAGGATTTTACAGGTAAGCTGTATTTAAAAATCCCTTTTTCTTTCTCGTACATCACGGGACACAGAGCGGCATATTCATTACTATATGGGATGTCCGAAAGCAGTGCTTTAATGAGGGGAGGGAGACATCTTCCAAAGAAGGATTCAATTTAGAGGTATACTCAAATAATAATAATTCCAACTTAGTCAAGAAAAAACTTTTTTTTTTTTTTTTTTTTTTTTTTTTACAACCAAGGGTGCCTCTGATCCCGAGGATCTTAAACTGCAGCCTGTAGTACTGCCTGTCCAAAGGCAGAATCCGCATTCCTTCTCACGTCTAGTTGATAAAACTTTGTAAACGAACGTGTGGACTGATGACCACGTCGCCGCCTTGCATATCTGAGCCATAGAGATCTGATGGTGTGCTGCCCAGGAGGCGCCCATGGCCCTGGTAGAATGGGCCTTTACCGACAAAGGAGGAGGCAACCTCTTCAAACCGTAGGCTTGAATGATTAATTGTCTAATCCATCTCGAGATGGTGGATTTTGCAGCTGCCTGCCCCTTCTTGGGGCCATCTGGTAGAACGAATAACACATCTGTTTTCCGGATCTTTTCTGTAGCTTTAAGATAGGCCTTCATGGCCCGGACAATATCCAAGGTATGCAGCAACCCCTCCTTTCTAGATGTAGGTTTGGAAAGAAGGATGGAAGTACCAAATCCTGGTTTAAGTGAAATTTGGATATAACCTTTGGTAGAAAGGAAGGATGGGGCCGGAGAACTGCCCTGTCCTTATGCAGAACGAGATATGGTTCCTTACACGATAAGGCTGCTAATTCTGACACTCTCCTGGCCGAAACTATGGCGACCAAGAAACCAACTTTCTTGTCAGTAAGACTAAAGGAATCTCAGCCAACGGCTCAAAAGGCTGTTTCTGTAGAGTGGACAGGACAGATTTAAGTCCCATGGACAAATTGGTGACTTGACAGGAGGATTAATACGCAAGACCCCCTGTATGAAGGTCTTTACCAGCGAGTGGGTGGCCAGCGGCCTCTGAAACCACACTGACAGAGCTGAGATCTGTCCCTTGATTGTGCTTAGTGCCAGGCCTTTATCCACTCCTAGCTGGAGAAAACTTAACACCCTATCAATAGTATATTTGCGGGAATTCCATCTTTTGGATTCACAACAGCCTACGTAGTTCCTCCACACCCTGTAATAAATCACCCTGGAGACCGGCTTTCTAGCCCTAATCAGGGTAGGATTACCTGCCTAGACAGACCTCTATCCCTGAGAATCAGGGATTCAGCCTCCAGGCCGTCAAATTTAGACGCTGTAATGTAGGGTGGAGGATCGGGCCTTGTGAGAGTAGGTCTGGTTGTAGAGGAAGAGTCCAAGGGTCTCCCACTGCCATCTTCAGGACTAGTGAGTACCAAGTCCTCCGGGGCCAAGCCGGAGCTACTAGAATGACTGGCTTGTGCTCCACTCTGATCCTGCGCAACAGGCGAGGGAGTAACTGTAGCGGAGGGAATGCATATAGAAGTTTGAATTGATGCCAAGGGCAAACCAACGCATCGGTTCCGCAGGCCATATGATCCCTCGCTCGAGACACGAACCTGTCTAGTTTCTTGTTGAACCTGGATGCCATTATATCTACGTCCGGCATTCCCCACCTCTGGCAGATTGTCTGAAAGACCTGGGGATGCAGAGACCACTCCCCTGGCAACAGACTCTGGCGACTTAAGAAGTCTGCCTGCAGGTTGTCCACTCCGGGAATGAATATCGCCGAAATGCAGGGTACATGAACCTCTGCCCACTGAAAAATCAAGCTCACCTCCCTCTGAGCGGCCCGACTCCTGGTTCCCCCTTGGTGGTTTATGTATGCCACCGCCGTGGCATTGTCTGACTGGATTCTCACCGGGAACCCTGTAATCTGGAGGTCCATGCCAGAAGGGCTAGGCGAGCAGCTCTGATCTCCAAGATATTGATGGGGAGCTGCCTCTCTGCTTTCACCCAAGTTCCCTGGCGAGAGAACCCCTCGAAGACCGCCCCCCAGCCTGCCAGGCTGGCGTCTGTGGTAACTACCTTCCAGACAACAGGGCTGAAGGATTTTCCCTTTAGAAGATTCTGAGGGTTCAACCACCAGGCCAGGCTTTGTCGGACCCTTGATGATAGCGTCAAAGGGGACTCTAAGGCATGTGCCCTCTTGCCCCAGGCTGCTAGAATGGCTGCCTGTAGGATGCGAGTGTGGATCTGAGCGTATGGTACTGCCTCGAACGTGGCCACTAGCTTGCCTAGTACTCGCATACACAGGCGAATAGTTGTTTTTTTCTTGTTTCGAACCAACTGAACCAACCCCTTGATAGCCTCGATCTTTACAAGGGGCAGGAACACCCTTTGCTGTTCTGTGTCTAACCTCATGCCGAGGTATTCCAACTGCTTTGTAGGCTGGAACGCTGACTTTCCCCGGTTTAGGACCCAACCCAGCCGAATACCTTCGAGGTACCGAACCGTGAGGTTTACTGCCTGTTGCAGACCCGGCCGTGAGTGATCTATGATTAAAAGGTCGTCCAAGTATGCTAGGACTGTGACCCCTTGGATCCTTAAATTGGCCAGAATTGGGGCTAGAATCTTCGTGAATACCCGGGGGGCCGTGGCCAGCCCGAAGGGGAGCGCCCTGAATTGGAAGTGTCGCTGCCCCACCGCGAAGCGTAAAAATCTTTGATGCGACTGAAAGATTGGTACATGAAGGTAAGCATCCTTTATGTCTATGGAGGCCAGAAAATCATCCCTCTGAAGCGCGGCGGCTGCTGACCGGATGGATTCCATCCGGAAGGAACGAACCCATAGGTAACCGTTTAACCTTTTTAGGTCCAAGATTGGCCTGACATCGCCGTTGGGCTTTGGTATGACAAAGAGATTGGAATAGAAACCTAGCCCTTGCTCTTGGGCTGGCACCTCTATTATTACGTCCTGGCGAAGCAGGTGATCCAAAGCTGCCAGCAATGAGGCCTTCCTTGCTGGATCACTTGGTAGCCTTGATTCTTAAAAATGAGGCGGAGGATACCTTAGAAACTCCAGTCTGTAACCTGTGGTTACAGATGCCCGGACCCATTTGTCGGGGGATCTTGGCTTCCCAAACTTCTGAGAAGAAACTAAGCCTTCCCCCCACCCGCGAGAGTGGGGGCGCCCCTTCATAAGGCAGACTTAGGGGCTGTCTTTGTCGGCTTGCGATACCATGGCCTCTTACCCCCAGGGGCCTGTCCCTGCGATCTACTGTTAACGTTGGATCGTGCAGGCGGCCGTCGATACTGCCTGGAATTTGAGGGCCCCGAGACAGGAAAGAGCTGCCTTTTAAATGTAGGACCCCGGAATGTCTTTTTGACCGGTAAAAGGGTACTCTTGCCACTTGAAATAGTCTGAATATATTTATCCAGATCCTCTCCGAAGAGTCGTCCTCCATGGAAGGGAAACCCTGCCAGAAGCTTTTTGCATGGGGGCTCCGCCGCCCAGTTCTTCAACCATAAGAGCCTTCTCATGTGCACCAAAAATAGTGATAAACGAGAGGCCTGCTGGATGGAATCTTTTATAGCATCTACAGCAAAACACAGAGCTCTGGAATGTCAGAAAACTCTTCTGCTTGTTGGGTAGGCATGTCCTTTAACATTTCTTTTGTCTGGTCTTTTAACGCCTGACAAACACCAATCGCAGCCACAGCTGGCTGTACCACTGCTCCTGCCGTAGCAAAGGATGCTTTTAAAAGTGTCTCTAACCGTTTATCAACCGGATCTTTAAACATTTGTATGTTTTCCACCGGGCAAGTTAGTGATTTATTCACACATGAGATGGCTGCATCCACCACTGGGAGCCTCCACCTCTTGGAGAATTTTTCCTCCATGGGGTAAATGACCGCAAATCTTTTCGGTGGCAGAAAAATCCTGTCCGGCCGTACCCAATCCTGAAAGATCAATTCCTCCAAGAGAGGATGGACCGGAAAAACTGCGTTGCTTAACGGAGCTTTCAAAGAGCCCAGAGAGGATACCGGAGGAACCTGAGGCTCTGGCAATGGTAAACTAAATGCCGAGCGGACCATGTCCGTCAAAGACTGTACCCACAGTCTCTCTGTCTGGGAGTCTGAAAATGGTTCCTCAGAGGCAGATCCCTCAATCCCTGAACCCTCTTGGTTCAGGTCTAGTTGATCCTCCTGTGATTCCAATTCCTCCGGAGAGAGAATCTCAGCATCTGAGGATACACCTCTTGGTGATGGGGATCTAACCCGTTTCTTACCAGGAATAGCTCTAGCGATCAATGCTGCTATTCTCTCTTCTAGCCCCCCTAGGGATACGGCTAGCATCTCCTCTGTGATAAACACAGGGCTGGGCTGATCTGGGCCAGCCTCCGCACCAGATCCCCCTAATGGCTCATCCAAGGCGCCCTTTATCCATAATACAAAATCGAGGGACTCCGCCAACAACAACAGACTGTAGTGGCCAGGAGTACAAAACCAGAGCTTAGGGGACAATAGATCACTAATGCCCAAAAACTGATGGGGCCCCGTATGTTTTTTTTTTTTTTTTTAAATATATATTACATATTTTTTTTTTTTTTTTTTTTTTAAAACATACAGTGACCCCAAACTTAGTTTACCAGCCTCCAACCTGCTGCAAAAAGGGGAATTTCTTGGCTTAACAAAAAAGGCATTGGAACAAAGTCCAGCATGTACTACCCCTCTTCCGCCACCGGGAGTCACTGTTCTGCCGCTCTGCGTCATCTCCTTCTGAAATCAGCCTCAGACTGAGCACTGACAATGCCTGCTGATCTATAACAGCACAAGGCGCGCCCCTGTATGACGCCGCAGGCACGCCCCCCCCCCGCCCTCCTCTCTGAACGGCGCGAAAAACGTCTATAAGACGTGCGCGCGCACGCGCGTGCGCGTATGCCGGAACAGGAGGAACATGGAGGAGCCGCGCTGCTGGAGACCCAGGACTGCAGTATCAGGCGGCAGATTCAAACCCCCGGCCAGGTAGGACTCTCCAAAAGGCCCCATAGGGATCCTTACCAGTCCTAGGAAGAAAGCAGCAGGTTAGCTAGCAACACATTCTTAGACAGGGGAACCTAGTGATGGGGGAAAAAAGGGGTCATCCTGTCTTTCTCAGACATAGTGAGCAAGGTTGCCAATGCAGAGCATACTTAGGCTATCCCCCCCTTTTAGGTTACCCCGGAGAGCCTGCTGTCGAACCAAGTCCCGCAGGCTCCCCCTTACCTGCTCCATGCTGCAGGATGTTTGTCCAGCAAAACGATCCAATCTTCTCCCATCTCCGTGGGTAGCGTAGTAGACCTTCAGGCCCTGGGGTCCTATGAAGGTACCCACTGTCCTGGACCTATATAGCACCCTGGCAAACAGCACTTATGGTTTTTACAAACTCCAAGTCCTGGGCCCAGGGTCCAGCCCTCCAAAGAGGAGCATTATAGGCAAAACCCCACGGTTTGGGGCCCGGGTACTGTCCACTTTGGCACTGAGGCTCCTTGGACAGATCCGGTTAGCCCGCCCTTAATCCCAAGGATGTGGAGCAAAGCTATTCCGTGACCAACACCTAAGACACTGGCGAAAAAACTGAGGGACTCCCTCTAGGGGAGGGGGTTATATAGGGAGGGGACTTCCTGTTTGAGATTGCCAGTGTCCACACCTGAAGGTACTCCATATAACCCATATAGTAATGAATATGCCGCTCTGTGTCCCGTGATGTACGAGAAAGAAAAAGAAGAAGGCTTTTTGTCCTTTATTTTCACCTGTCTTAAGGTGTCTACACTCTGGATGGGGGAGCAATGGAGCCACCCTTGGACAGCAGCATTGTCAGTGTGGGGGGGAGGGTAGCATTGTACTAGCAGGTCTAGATGGACTTGACTAGCAAATTGAAGCTCAACTCCAGCTAATATTGTATAACAGTTTTTTCCTTTTGGGATAAAGGATTTACATAAAAACTGATCATTGTAAGCACCCCCATTTTTGGGACATTAACACTGCTTTTCGGCATTTACATGCTCCATGTTCACCAATCATAGGCATTTAGAGACAGAAAAAAAAAAAGAAAAAAAAGCATTCAGGAACAATTTCCAATTTCAGCAGAAAAATCCCCCAACGTGCCTAAAGGCAAGGTGCTTTTAGGGATGGAGAGTTCATTTGGTTTAATGGGCAGGAAAAAATGATTATTATTATGGTCAATGGAATAAATGAACACCAAAACACGCCTCAGTCCATTTGCAATTTGCCGCTTTAGACCCCTTTCACACTGGAGCCGCGTTATCGCTATTTAAAGCGGATGGCCCATTACATTTTTTTTTAAAAGCCAGCAGCTTCAAATACTGCAGCTGCTGACTTTTAATATTAGGACACTTACCTGTCCTGGAGTCCAGCGGCGTCCGCAGCAGAGGACAAGTGTTCGCTTGTCTCTCTGCTGCTCCCCCCTCCATCCACGGTGAGGGAACCAGGAAGTGAAGCGCTGCGGCTTCACTGCCCTGGTTCCCTACGGCGCATGCGCGAGTCGCGCTGCGCCCGCCGATTGGCTCCCGCTGTGTGCTGGGAGCCGAGAGTTCCCAGCACACAACGGGAAAAACCCGACTTTTGCCCGAGACTGCGGGCCGGAAGTGGGTGCAGATACCTGTCTTTAGACAGGTATCAGCACCCCACTTCCCCTGAAAGGTGTCAAATGTGACACCGGAGGGGGGGAGGGTTCCGATCAGCGGATCTTCACTTTAGGGTGGAGATCCGCTTTAATAACCACTTCTTTACCCAGCCATAGTCATATGACGTCCACAGATGGGATCTCCCATTCTGGGTGGGCGCCATATGACATCCTTGGTTTTGTGGGGGGCTTTTAGCTAGAGGCATCATTCAGATATCAGTCTTTCATGCCGGCGATTCTGCGCACACTAATAACAACGATCGTTCTTCTAGGCGACGGGAGTGGACATCCCGCCGCCATCCGGTGCTTCTCCGGGCTCTCCCATGCCATCGGGGGCATGGAGAAAGAATCGTCTGGCACCGGGTGACGAGCATAGAGATTTCCTGTGACCAGATGGTCACCATACATCTCTGACCGTCAGAGGCCCGGGCGCAACGTTATGACGTCACACCTAGGTTCCCGGAAGTAAACAAAGCCGTGATTGCGGCTAGTAAGCATGAGATTGGTGATTTATTTTTTCTGATCTCATGCTTTCCAGCCTGTAGGAGAGATGTGGGGTCTTATTGACCCCACATCTCTCCATAGAGGACCTGTCACACGCCATTCCTATTACAAGGGATGTTTACATTCTTTGTAAGAGGAATAAAAAAGTGATAAAAAAAAATAAAAATGTAAAAAAAGTGTATAAATAAAAAAAATTGTAAACGACCCTGAATCCGGTAGCTCGCGCTCAGAAGCAAACGCACACGCAAGTCCCGCCCACATGTGTAAACGCCGTTCAAACCACATATGAGGTATCGCCGCGTACATTAGAGCCTGTGCAACATTTCTAGCACTAGACCTCCGTAACTCTAAACTGGTAACCTGTAAAAAAAAATCAAAGCGTCGCCTATGGAGATTTTTAAGTACCAAAGTTTGGCGCCATTCCATGATTGTGCGCAATTTTAAAGCGTGACATGTTAGGTATCTATTTTCTCGGCGCAACATCCTTCATATTTACCAAAAAATTGGGCCAACTTTACTGTTATTTTTTAATTCATAAAACCGTTTTTTCCCCCCAAAAAAAAGCGTTTGAAAAATGATTGCGCAAATACCATGCAAGACAAAAAGTTGCAATGACTGCCATTTTATTCCTTAGGGTGTCTGCTAAAAAAAAACATATATAATGTTTGGGGGTTCTGAGTAATTTTCTAGCAAAAGAATGATGATTTGTACATGTAAAAGAGAAGTGCCAGAATAGGCCCGGTATTGAGGTGGTATAAAAGCCCAGTATTGAAGGGGTTAAGCAGCGCTTTTCAATCACTGGCGGGGTGCTTTTAACCCCAAAGAAAGGTGCGCTTCCGAATCGCTGCCCATTACAGCCTAATGCTACATAACCAAGCTTCATTTCATGCTGATTAAAACTAAATTATTAATGTATTCTAAATAGAAAACTGTCTTTAGATATATTATTACTCCAAAAGCAATAAAAATAATTTGATAAAAATCAAAATAAATAAAAAATAGATTTAAAAAAATAAACAAACAAAATCCGATTTTTTTTTTTAAATCATTGATTTTTATCCACCCTGGTAACCATGAGATAAAACAAAGTTCGGGAATATTTCTTTATCCCATTTTTTTTGCAAATCTATGTACACTACAAACTGTATGATTGAATCGGTTCTGATATCGTTGTTTTACTAACCCGACAGCTTAAACCTTTATGTTGCTTGCAAATATTAAAGATTCTAACTACCAGCATAAATAAGTGCAATTCTACCCCCCTCCCGATCTTAAAAAAGCATTTCCTCGATTCAGTGCAGAGAGTTCTCTGCTCAAGTCAACAGCTGTCCAAAAAAACAAAAACAGGCAGCCTGACAAGTTTCTCACGTCAAGAGAAACATTGCAACATATAGTGCTTTTAGATGAAAAGGAAGAACTACGGTCTGTAAATGAGGTCAATTTAGCCACTTAAAGACACTTGTTGCTTAAAAGTTAATTTTTTTTATTTTTTTGCTTATAAATTACTTATAACCCCCAAATATATATTAAATAGAAGAGGCCTTAGAGAATAAAATGGTGGATGTTGCAATATTTTATGTCACACTTTATTTGCAGAGCGGTCTTTCAAAACGCAATTTTTTGAGGAAAAAATACAGTTAATGAATATTAAAAAAAACTGCTCCTGAACTCTCCTCTATGTTATCAGTACATGTACACGGGGTCGTTTATAGTAGTTTATGGGCAGTTATGTTTAGATGCTTTTTCTTGAACCCAAAAAAATGCATTCAGAGGCAACTCGACAACGTTTTTCATTTAAAAAAAAAAAAAAAAGATATATTTTTTTTCAAATGCTTCTAGACGCAAACACCGTTTTTAGACACTGGTTTCTAGCTGTCATGTAACATCGTTCAGGAGAGGTTGAACAACGTCATGTGTACATGAAGCCTTAAAACCTGTATTTTTTTGCTTGAAAATTACTTAGAACCCCCAAACATAATATATATATATATTTTTTATCAGAGACCATAGAGAATAAAATGGCAATTGTTGCAATACTTTATCTCACTCGGTCTTTCAAACGCAATATTTTGGGGGAAAAGCCACTTTCATGAATAATAAAAAAAAAAACGAAACAGTAAAATTAGCCCATTTTTTATATGTGAAAGATGATGTTACGCCACGTAGATAGATACCCAACATGTCACGCTTTGTAATTGTGCACAGTCGTGGAATGGCGACGGACGGTACCAAAAAAAACTCCATAGGCGATGCTTTAAAAAAAAACAGTTATCAGGTTAGAGTTACAGAGGAGGTCTATTGCTGGAATTATTGCTCTCGCTCTGACGATTGCGGCGAAACCTCACATGTGTGATTTGAATACCCGCTCCTCCAGTATAACAGCCGAGCAGGCTTTTAGCCGCATCAGTTGTTATCCCTGGAAAGCCAACCACCCGCTCTGAAGAACAGTACCTGGGATGATGCCTGCAACTGCAGGCATCATACCGGTATAACCCCCTAAAAACTGAGGCCGCAAATGTGAGTACAGTCAGTGCCAAAGGGTTAAAGATTATGATTTAACCACTTAAGCCCCGGACCATTTAGTTGCTAAAGGACCAGGCCCTTTTTTGCGATTCCGATCAGCGATTTTTATCACGACTGTGACATTATGGCGGACACATTGGACACTTGACACTATTTTGGGACCATTGTCATTTTTACAGCGATCAGTGCTATAAAAATGCACAGATTACTGTGAAAATTACACTGGCAGTGAAGGGGTTAACCTGTAGGGGGCTCTGAAAGGGTTAAGTGTGACCTAATGAGTGATTCTTACTGTGTGGGGGCGTGGCTTGGCATGTCAAGTCACTGATCGTCATTCCCTATGACAGGGAACAGACAATCAGTGACAGTCTGACTAGGAAGTGTTTTTTTTACACTCGCCTCTCCCCGTTCTTCAGCTCTGTGACCCGATTGCGGGTCCGTTCACGGAGGACGCGACCCACGGCTGTGCATATTAAAGGAGATGTACCTGTACGCCAATATGCGCAGCCGTGCCATTCTCCCGACGGACATCGGCGCGCAGTGGTCGGCAAGCGTTTAACCACTTAAAGTGGAGGTTCACCCTCCAAAAAATTTCTAGCAGGGCATGGAGCCAACCCACCCGACCGGCAGTATGCCAGTGTTTTTTTTTTTTTTTCTGTAGATACCTTTTTACGGCCTTTCTTCCAATCCGGCAGCTGTGATTGACGTCTCCTCAGCCCGGCGCATACAGCCGCGTCACGAGATGCCAAAGGAACCCGAACGTCGGTGCGGCCATATACGGCGCCTGCGCACCGAAGTTCGGGTTCCTTTGGCATCTCGTGATGCGCTGTATGCGCCGGGCTGAGGGGACGTCAATCACAGCCTGTGATTGTAAACTCCCAGTACCGCGGGATCGTCAGAAGAAAGGCTGTAAAAAGGCATCTATAAAAAAAAAAAAAAAAACACAGGCATACTGCCGGTCGGGTGGGTGGGCTCCATGTTCTGCTAGAGAGTGAACCTCCACTTTAAGGACCGGACCAATATGCTGCTAAATGACCCAAGGGGTTTTTACAATTCGGCACTGCGTCGCTTTAACAGACAATTGCGCGGTCGTGCGACTTGGTTCCCAAACAAAATTTGCGTCCTTTTCTTGCCACAAATAGAGCTTTCTTTTGGTGGTATTTGATCGCCTCTGCGATTTTTATTTTTTGCACTATATACAAAAATAGAGCGAAATTTTAGAAAAAAAAAAAATCAATATTTTTTACTTTTTGTTATAAGAAAAATCAAACAAAATTTTAGTCTAACATTTAGGCCAAAATTTATTCAGCCGCATGTCTTTAGTAAAAAAAAAATAGCTACCTAGCAGGAACAGTGACACTAATACAGTGATCAGAAAAATGATCGCTTAGTGGCACTGGCAATAGGGAGTGAAAGGGTTAACTAGGGCGGTGATCAAGGGATTAAAACTTTATTAGGGGGGTACGGGGGCTACCCTGAACCTAACACTAACTGCCTGTCACACTGACACTAAATACAGTAATCAGTACATATATGATCACTGCATTCAGTGACACTGTGACAGGGGGGTGGGGGGGGGTGATCGCAAGGGGTTAATGTGCCTGCGTGTACTGGTGTCAGTGTAGTGTTGTGCAGACTTACTGTGTGATGTGATCTCTCCTCAGCGGCGGTTGAAAATACTGCCGAGAGCAGAGATCACATCACTTCCCTCTTCCTGCGTTTACACAGGAGGAAGAAGTGACACACGGGGGAGCGCGAGGATTGGCTGGGAGCGATCCGGAGGGGGCGGACAAAAACGAACAGCCGCCCCCTCATCCCGGATCGCTCGCACAGCAAACAGGACCACCGCATGTACCGGGGGGGTACCGATCGGACCCCCGACCCACGTCAAGGCAGCCACGTACAGGTACGTTGATGTGCCTGTCCGTGCCATTCTGCCGACGTATATGTACATGCGGCGGTCCTTAAGTGGTTAAATAGAGCTCATTTCAAACCAAGCCATTTTACTAGTGATAAACCTTCATGTTTGTACCACATCGTGGAGAACCGAGAGATCCAGCCGTCTTGGGAGAAAGGCAATAGATACAAATCCACCTCAGCAATCGTGCTGCTGACCGGAGTATGCTCAGGAAAGTGCCATTGATAGGAAGGCCCACAAATAGAAAAACATTACCCAACAAGACCTTATACAGATGGGTCTTTATTTCTGCAAGCGTCTAAAGCTTCTCAGTAAAACCTGGTCCACAGCAAGATGAAAGCGGGGGACTGCATTTCCCACCCACCCCTGGCATTGAGGGTTTCTTAGGCAAGTACAAAGAGGAATAATGTGCTTTAAGAATCCTGAATATTGTTCCTTTTTCTGAAGTAGAATTTCCCGAATTCAGAATGACCCATTCCTGTTACTCACAGATCTCTAATTCAGCTTTGCTCCTATTCTATGAAGTGGAAGAGACAAAGTACCTCTGTGCTATTCTAGGAAAGACCACCACATGGAACTCACACACATTATAGTCACAAAATGGCCTATTTTTGGTCTATTTGAAAAGGCAACCCTTATCAGGTTAGGAGTGACTGAAATACCAGTTTAAAGCCGACCATAGACAGATCTAAATGTGGTTGGGTCAGCAGGAAACAGACGAATGTTAAACAGTCTATGAGCAGGCTGGTCTACTGATCTATCAATCAACTTCAGTACAACCAGCCTTTCAGGATTTTTGTGGAATTACTGCTGCCAGCTATAGCCAACAGCAGTAATCATCGTATTCTGATAGCTGGGAAACCCGCTGTCAAAAAACAATAACGCGGGGGGGGGGGTTGGGTTTCCCACCATCAACACTGAATGTGTTGATGGGGTAATTGAGCGATTTTCTTTCCTTTAGCCCAGAGTTCAACCATTCCTGGGCGCCAGGTCGCAATTGCGACTAAAATTAGCAACCTGGCGCCTGGGATGAGTTATGGTATCCCGAGTCTCTGTCCCCCCCCCCCCCCTGCGTGACCGCAGAGAGTTGCTCCGCCCGGTAATTAAGGCCGCGGCTTTGCGGCCTACTGCAGGCCTATAATTCCTACTGTAGTCCGGTACCATCTTGTGGCCCCCACCTGGTATGACAAGAGAAAACCAGCAATACTAATGGGGATTTCTGCCTGTATTTACTGCCCACCCATCTCCTTCCCAAAGTGGAGAAGAGCAGGAAGTGATTGTGGCCATCATCTGGCGCCTTTTGCCTAATGGTGACTGTGGGGGGAGATGGTTTAATAGCTTTTTTTTTTTTTTTTAAGTAAAAACTGATTTTTTTTTCTTAATTAAAATGATTATATTATTTGTCATCTCCCTTGCTTGGCCTCTTTCACATCTATATCTATATTTTTTTATTCTAACACCCTAGAGAATAAAATGGCTGTTGCAATACTTTCTGTCACACCGTATTTGCGCAGCGGTCTTACAAGGGCACTTTTTTTGGGGAAAAAAAACACACTTGTTTTAATAAAAAAATAAGACAAGACAACAGTAAAGTTAGCCCAATTTTTTTTTATATTGTGAAAGATAATGTTACGCCAAGTAAATTGATAGCCAACATGTCATGTCACGCTTCAAAATTGCGGAATAGCGACAAACTTTTACCCTTTAAAATCTCCATAGGCGACATTTAAAAAATTCTACATGTTTTGAGTAACAGAGGAGGTCCTAGAGCTAGAATTATTGCTCTCGCTCTATCAATCGCAGCGATACCTCACATGTGTGGTTTGAACACCGTTTACATATGCGGGCGCTACTCACGCATGCGCTGGCTTCTGCTCACAAGCTCGGCGGGACGGGGCGCGTTTTCTGGCTCTTAACTTTTTTTAGCTGGCTCCTAGATAACAAGCAAATTTGTCAAACCCTGCTTTAACCCACGTTACCAAACCTATTTGTTACTGCCTTCATGTCATCCACTCCAACCCTTTCCTAAAGCAATGCTACTTACCAAAGTAACCAGAGAGATTATTACTGCTGGGTGAGAGAAACTAATGATCGGCAAGTTTTTTCTTCCTGCTAACTTCTATAAAAAAAGAAAAAGAAGAGGCAGAAGTTGCATTTCAAGCGGGCCACCCACTCACATGCAGAAAAAACAAACACTGAATAGTGGCTTACTTAAACGATGTTAACTCAAACCTTTTTTAGTTTAGTGCCTGTCAAGTTTTTATTGCTGATTGAGTCCCAACTGGAGAGATTGCCATTTCTATTTATCCTGGTTACGCCTGTCACCAAAACCCAAGGCAAGGGGAAATCCAAAAATGTTAGAGCTGTCACCAGAACACGTGGTGATGAGGACACCTGTTCTGGTGACATTTGTCTAAGATGGGAGTTCTCATTTCTCGTTGTGTCTGCCGGACAGGATGTAAAGGAAAATCTCCCCAGAAGAGCACAGATATTAAAAATATCATGATAGGATTTAAACCCTGCCATATTCTATCCAAAAAAAGTCATTTTGGCAATACACAAAACATTTCTACAAGACAATTTAGTGCTACTCGAAAACCATACCATTGTGTGGTGTGCTATACTTCCCATAATAACCACAGTAATCAACATAATCCCTCCCAAAGACCTCACATATTCCTTTCTTTGAATGACATGAGCCCAACAAATACGTATAGAAAGTTCTTGCTTGTACACCTGATCAATGCTGCCAGAATATCCATTCATTCTGCGACATGGCAGACGTGACCAATCCTCAATCAAGAAGAAGAAAAAAAAAAAAAATGTTCTACTTGGTACCCGTCACTATTGTTCCACTACTAAGATCAATACAACCGCCTTATCACTAACCCATGAATTTCCAGACCGTCCTGAAATAGTTTAACCTTTGCGGACAATCCTACTGCTAATCTTCTATAGGGAGCTCTGGAGGCCCAGGAGAGCACCCTCTTTCTCAATGTAGACCCACACTTAGAAAGCAGCCGAACTGCGAGACGGCTTTATACGGCGGCTGCGCACCAACTAGGAGTGTGTAGAGCTGACTGCGCAGGCGCCGTATAGAGCCGACTCGCAGTTCAGCTATTTTCGGAAACTCGTGACGCGCCTTATCCGTCGGGGGGGGGGGGGGGGGGGGAGTTTTTCTCAAGACGTCAATCACCAGGGCGAAGTCCCACATTACACTGCGCCTCTGCAAAGGAACGCCTACTCCCGCGGGAGTGAGCACCCGGAAGCCGGGTGGAAAAAGAGCAATAATACGGTATGTACAGCAAAAAAAATAAAAACAAACAGCATACTGTAAATGTTGGAAGTATACAGAATGTAATGTTATATACATGTTTTTAGAGTGAACCTCCGCTTTAAACACATACACTGCTGTCATTAATACAATTCCCCCAAAGTACAAAGCCAGTATCAATTAGCCATACCTCTTACTATAAAGAGGAGTTCACACAGTCCAAAAAAACATTATGAATATCGTGTGTTTAATATTCTTAGTTATATTACTCACGTGTGTTTCATATAGATCGCCGCTCGATTGCTCATTTCCCAAACTAATATAAAAACTTTTATTCTGCAGGCATTTTCCATATTTCTTGTGGGCATGTGAAGCCCACAAGCTCCAGCTTCCAGGCATGGTGCAGCCGAGCGACCAGCATGCACCGCATGCGCAGAATCAACGGCTCATAGCGCCGTACACTTCAGACATTGCCACCACAATGGGTGGCATCCTCAGAAGTGCCCGTCCTGTTACTGCAACCTAGCCCTTGGCGCTGCCCACGGACTCCTTGGAAATGACACACATCTCCCAGGAGCACCAGCGAGCACGGGAGCTGAGGGAAATAACATCAAGTGCCACAGAGAGGAAGTGGCAGAATACAAAGGACCACCACATAGCATGCTGAATAAAACATTCCAAAATGTTTTTGCAAATGCATTACACTGTTAATTTATGCAAAGTTGTTTTTTTGGTGTAACTCCACTATAACTTCATATTTTTAACAAATATACCAGGACCAGACAAAATGGTTCTCTCAAGATCCTTCAACACTGTAGATTTCCCTTAATGTTACTTTATACTGTACTTAAAAAATACTAAAAATAAAATGTATATTTAAATGTGTACTTTTAGAACCAAATAGGGAGATGCACTAAAAGAAAATTTCAGGAAACTAAAAATTAAGGATGCACGCGGCCGAAACTGAAAATGACGGTTTTTAAAATATATTATATGCCAAGTAGTAGTCAGTAGCAGTCTTCACACTGATCCACTGCACCACCATTGTGGAGTTAAAGATCTAGCTGCTGCATTTGTGGTCAGTTGAAAAAAAATAAAAAACTGCACCTACTCGTGGAAATGCATTGAAAATGCAGAAAGAACGCATCAATAACACACTCGTATTAAGTTTGAGTCAGATGACCAATGAAAAAAAAAATCACCATAAGCACAGTAAAATCATGGTACAATTGCGACAAAATCATGGTAAAAAAAAAAAAATGTTGGCAGCATTATCGGCAAAACACTGATGACCCCATTTCCCGCCAATAGTTTTTGGTGGCCAACATTTCAGTGCATCTCTAAAATAAAATCATCATTAGCATCATATTTGCCCCTATATTCAAGTAGATGTATACCCCAACTCATAGACTGATCTCATGCAGCCTCTCTGTATGCATATGCAAGCACGCCAGCAATTTCTCCATCATTTCTCAGGGCAGACTGCCTGGCACACATTGTGCACCAATGCAACCACTGGTAGTCTTCAACAGATGTGCATGTGACAGAATGACAACAAAGGAGCAAAACTGGGATACAGGGACAAATTGTCACCATATGCCAGGAATTGTCTGAACAAGGACAATCGTGTCACGATAAGCAGGTATTATTTTATATTCATAATATAATGATATAATAATAGATATAGGAGGTTTTAGTTAATTTGGTTTACATCTACTTTAAATTGACCTTTACATTTTAAAAGCAAAAGGGATCCAAAAGGGATGGTAGGGGTTTCTAGAGCCGTTGACAGTGAAAAATTGTTCTCCAACCTACAATGACTAATGGCCGCCAGCGTGAGGGGGGCACCTCCGCACCGGCCGCCAGCGTGAGGGGGGCACCTCCGCACCGGCCGCCAGCGTGAGGGGGGCACCTCCGCACCGGCCGCCAGCGTGAGGGGGCACTTTTCCACTGATCACCAAGATAAGAGGACAAGCTTTCATTGGCAAGTGGTGTAAACAGACACTATAATCCTCAGTTTGTTGCTTTTCTGCAAATTGTTTTACAACACTCTTCTGCAATGGTGATGAAATAATAATCTGGTCTGGGTGTCAAATACTCTAGTTATACCATTTTCTTTATTCTTATTTTTGAAACGCTCTGCAGCGTTCTTATGCTAATGTACTCTAACCTGAAGAGATTTTCTGAGCAGGGGCTCCAAGGCCTCAAATATATTAAGGGTTTCCCTGAGGTAAAATGGTTGCGAAATGCTGTCTTGAAATGTGTATAAACCCAGGAACAAAAAGGTAATATAAATATTGCAGGTTAACAGCCCTTAGATCTGGTGGCTGCATTCGTTTTCTTTTTACATTCTCAGCAAGTGTATAACGTGCACCCGCTGGTGTGTGTTGTAAAGAGGCGGTGTGATGCGTTACTACAACACATCGCATGGTTTACCTTACTTTTTAACTTTATTGAAATGTCACAAATTGACAATTTATTCAACATTGATGCAGCTCATGTGCAGTGTGCCAACACAAGCGGTGCAAAAATGCAATCTGTCCTACCATTTTCATTGGACACCAAGGCAGCACATTGGTGTGTACTGAAACAATAGGACATGAGGTAAATTCAGGTAAATTGCCCTGTATGCGTTAGGACTATCCAACCGGCCCTAAAGGAAAAATATAAGGGGGAATTACCAAAACTAGAGCAGCTGTCATTCAGCTTCTGTCTGCACCTTGTTTAATAGGGCTGCATTCACATGGACATTTAGCCACACTGCCAATCCTGCAACTGGGATTGATAATTGTATGTGGATAGCTACAGTCAGAGCCCATACAGTGCAATGAGCTATTGGAGACTGTTCACACAGCACGAGCCCATACAGTGCAATGACAGCTATTGGAGACTGTTCACACAGCCAGAGCCCATACAGTGCAATGAGCTATTGGAGACTGTTCACACAGCCAGAGCCCATACATTGCAATGAGCTATTGGAGACTGTTCACACAGCCAGAGCCCATACAGTACAATGACAGCTATTGGAGACTGTTCACACAGCCAGAGCCCATACAGTGCAATGGCTGCTATTGGACTGTTCACACAGCCAGAGTCCATACAGTGCAATGACAGCTATTGGAGACTGTCCACACAGTTAGAGCCCATACAGTGCAATGGCTGCTATTGGACTGTTCACACAGCCAGAGTCCATACAGTACAATGACAGCTATTGGAGACTGTCCACACAGCCAGAGTCCATACAGTACAATGACAGCTATTGGAGACTGTTCACACAGCCAAAGTCCATACAGTGCAATGACAGCTATTGGAGACTGTCCACACAGCCAGAGTCCATACAGTACAATGACAGCTATTGGAGACTGTCCACACAGCCAGAGTCCATACAGTACAATGACAGCTATTGGAGACTGTCCACACAGTTAGAGCCCATACAGTGCAATGACAGCTATTGGAGACTGTTCACACAGCCAGAGTCCACACAGTGCAATGACAGCTATTGGAGACTGTCCACACAGCCAGAGCCCATACAGTACAATGACAGCTATTGGAGACTGTCCACACAGTCAGAGCCCATACAGTGCAATGACAGCTATTGGAGACTGTTTACACAGCCAGAGTCCATAAAGTGCAATGACAGCTATTGGAGACTGTCCACACAGCCAGAGTCCATACAGTGCAATGACAGCTATTAGCTATTGGAGACTGTCCACACAGCCAGAGTCCATACAGTGCAATGACAGCTATTGGAGACTGTCCACACAGCCAGAGTCCATACAGTGCAATGACAGCTATTGGAGACTGTCCACACAGTTAGAGCCCATACAGTGCAATGACAGCTATTGGAGACTGTTCACACAGCCAGAGTCCACACAGTGCAATGACAGCTATTAGCTATTGGAGACTGCCCACACAGCCAGAGCCCATACAGTACAATGACAGCTATTGGAGACTGTCCACACAGTCAGAGCCCATACAGTGCAATGACAGCTATTGGAGACTGTTTACACAGCCAGAGTCCATAAAGTGCAATGACAGCTATTGGAGACTGTCCACACAGCCAGAGTCCATACAGTGCAATGACAGCTATTAGCTATTGGAGACTGTCCACACAGCCAGAGTCCATACAGTGCAATGACAGCTATTGGAGACTGTCCACACAGCCAGAGTCCATACAGTACAATGACAGCTATTGGAGACTGTCCACACAGCTAGAGCCCATACAGTGCAATGACAGCTATTAGCTATTGGAGACTGTCCACACAGCCAGAGCCCATACAGTGCAATGACAGCTATTGGAGACTGTTTACAAAGCCAGAGCCCATACAGTGCAATGACAGCTATTGGAGACTGTTTACAAAGCCAGAGCCCATACAGTGCACAGCCAAAGACCGGCATGCAGAAGGACCCGGGAAGACGATGCCGTCACTGTTGAGGGAGCTCGCAGGGGTTGGACCTAAAGTAAGTATTTGTGCCTTTAATTAAAATTTTTATTTAACAAATGAAAGCTGACTGGTTGCCGTGGACAGCTGCTCCAGTTTTGATAAAATCCCCATAAAAGATGAAAATGAATACAACCAATGGGATGAGGATGCTGCAATGTATGATGTTTTTGGGTTCAGATATCCACTCTAAAAATGACCCTCACAGTGGCCCTGGGGCTAAAGTGCTTCTAAATTTAAAACAGTTTTTTACCCTAATGCATTATCTCAACTGCCTAATCTACCCACCCTTATCACCAATCCAGAGCTGTCCTGACTGCAGCCCTGCTATCTTCTCTTCCTGGCCTCACAGGAGACACAGACAGCAATTGGAGCCATAGGCTCCTGCTGCTTTCAGTCAAACCCCTGTCAGGAGATGGCAGGGGTGGGACACACAACCCAGCTCAGGAGGGTGCCCCCTTAGCACCTGGCTTGCTGAGGGGGCATGTAGGGGAAGCAGACAGCACCAGTGGAGGTCTGAAAAAGAAGCAAGGGGTCGCTCTGTGCAATACTGTTGTACAGTGCAGGTAAGTATAACATCTTTTTTATTTTAATAAAGACATTTTAGTCTATACTATCACTTTAAAATGACTGAAATCCAGGGGTGCAGAAATAATCTGTACAATGCACTGTACTCATTCTGGCAGGCTTCCTCCATGCTATGTGACTGGTCCCCCAAAGCCACTTCTATAGGCCAGTAGCTACATCAAGTACAAAGCTGGACCCGTAGACCTGAGAGCACAGAGGGCCCATCCACAATGCAAAGCGTCATACTGAGGAGAGTCAGGAAGAAGGTAATTACATAATAGTCTACTCCATCACCCAATGACCATTTCCCCTTGAAAGTTTAGGGGGCATATTTTGTTATCCTGGAGTGAACTTTTAAGTCCTATTTAAGCTGGATGAACAGGATGAGGAGGATGAAGAGTGGGGAGCAGGAGGAGGATGAAGAGTGGGGAGCAGGGGAGGATGAAGAGTGGGGAGCAGGGGGAGGATGAAGAGTGGGGAGCAGGGGGAGGATGAAGAGTGGGGAGCAGGGGGAGGATGAAGAGTGGGGAGCAGAGGGAGGATGAAGAGTGGGGAGCAGAAGTTGGATGAAGAGTGGGGAGCAGAAGTTGGATGAAGAGTGGGGGGAGTTGGATGAAGAGTGGGGAGCAGAAGTTGGATGAAGAGTGGGGAGCAGAAGTTGGATGAAGAGTGGGGAGCAGAAGTTGGATGAAGAGTGGGGA
Source organism: Rana kukunoris (assembly GCA_029574335.1). Taxonomy (NCBI): domain Eukaryota; kingdom Metazoa; phylum Chordata; class Amphibia; order Anura; family Ranidae; genus Rana; species Rana kukunoris. Next base: position 48,499,063 of record CM056058.1, on the reverse strand, counting down.
GCAGAAGTTGGATGAAGAGTGGGGAGCAGAAGTTGGATGAAGAGTGGGGAAGAGTTGGATGAAGAGTGGGGGCAGAAGTTGGATGAAGAGTGGGGCAGAAGTTGGATGAAGAGTGGGGAGCAGAAGTGGATGGATGGGGAGCAGAAGTTGGAGAAGAGTGGGGAGCAGAAGTTGGATGAAGAGTGGGGAGCAGAAGTTGGATGAAGAGTGGGGAGCAGAAGTTGGATGAAGAGTGGGGAGCAGAAGTTGGATGAAGAGTGGGGAGCAGAAGTTGGATGAAGAGTGGGGAGCAGAAGTTGGATGAAGAGTGGGGAGCAGAAGTTGGATGAAGAGTGGGGAGCAGAAGTTGGATGAAGAGTGGGGAGCAGAAGTTGGATGAGAGTGGGGAGCAGAAGTTGGATGAAGAGTGGGGAGCAGAAGTTGGATGAAGAGTGGGGAGCAGAAGTTGGATGAAGAGTGGGGAGCAGAAGTGGATGAAGAGTGGGGAGCAGAAGAGTGGGGAGCAGAAGAGGATGGAGTGGGAGCAGAAGGAGTGGGGAGCAGAAGTTGAGCAGAAGGAGGATGAAGAGTGGGGAGCAGAAGGAGGATGAAGAGTGGATGAAGAAGAGGGGAGCAGAGTAGTGGATGAAGAGTGGGGAGCAGAAGGAGGATGAAGAGTAGGGAGCAGAAGGAGATGAAGAGTAGGGAGCAGAAGTTGGAGCAGAAGGAGGATGAAGAGTGGGGAGCAGAAGGAGGATGAAGAGTGGGGAGCAGAAGGAGGATGAAGAGTGGGGAGCAGAAGGAGGATGAAGAGTAGGGAGCAGAAGGAGGATGAAGAGTGGGGAGCAGAAGGAGATTAGGGAGCAGAAGGAGGATGAAGAGTGGGGAGCAGAAGGAGGATTAGGGAGCAGAAGGAGGATGAAGAGTAGGGAGCAGAGGGAGGGGAGCAGAAGGATAGGGAGCAGCAGAGGAGGATGATGAAGAGGATGAAGAGTGGGGAGCAGAAGGAGGATGAAGAGTAGGGAGCAGAGGGAGGAGGAGTGGGGAGCAAGAGATAGGGAGCAGAAGGAGGATGAAGAGTAGGGAGCAGAAGGAGGATGAAGAGTAGGGAGCAGAAGGAGGATGAAGAGTAGGGAGCAGAAGGAGGATGAAGAGTAGGGAGCAGAAGGAGGATGAAGAGTAGGGAGCAGAAGGAGGATGAAGAGTAGGGAGCAGAGGGAGGATGAAGAGTGGGGAGCAGAGGAGGATGAAGAGTAGGGAGCAGAGGAGGATGAAGAGTAGGGAGCAGAGGAGGATGAAGAGTAGGGAGCAGAGGGATGAAGAGTGGGGCGCAGAGGAGGATGAAGAGTAGGGAGCAGAGGAGGATGAAGAGTAGGGAGCAGAGGAGGATGAAGAGTAGGGAGCAGAGGGAGGATGAAGAGGGGAGCAGAGGAGGATGAAGAGTAGGGAGCAGCAGAGGAGGATGAAGAGTAGGGAGCAGCAAGGAGGATGAAGAGTGGGGCGCAGAGGAGGATGAAGAGTAGGGAGCAGAGGAGGATGAAGAGTGGGGAGCAGAGGAGGATGAAGAGTGGGGAGCAGAGGGAGGATGAAGAGTAGGGAGCAGAGGGAGGATGAAGAGTAGGGAGCAGAGGGAGGATGAAGAGTAGGGAGCAGAGGGAGGATGAAGAGTAGGGAGCAGAGGAGGATGAAGAGTAGGGAGCAGAGGGAGGATGAAGAGTAGGGAGCAGAGGGAGGATGAAGAGTAGGGAGCAGAGGGAGGATGAAGAGTAGGGAGCAGAGGGAGGATGAAGAGTAGGGAGCAGAGGGAGGATGAAGAGTAGGGAGCAGAGGGAGGATGAAGAGTAGGGAGCAGAGGGAGGATGAAGAGTAGGGAGCAGAGGGAGGATGAAGAGTAGGGAGCAGAGGGAGGATGAAGAGTAGGGAGCAGAGGGAGGATGAAGAGTAGGGAGCAGAGGGAGGAGAGTAGGGAGCAGAGGAGGATGAAGAGTAGGGAGCAGAGGGAGGATGAAGAGTAGGGAGCAGAGGGAGGATGAAGAGTAGGGAGCAGAGGGAGGATGAAGAGTAGGGAGCAGAGGGAGGATGAAGAGTAGGGAGCAGAGGGAGGATGAAGAGTAGGGAGCAGAGGGAGGATGAAGAGTAGGGAGCAGAGGGAGGATGAAGAGTAGGGAGCAGAGGGAGGATGGAGTAGGGAGCAGAGGGAGGATGAAGAGTAGGGAGCAGAGGGAGGATGAAGAGTAGGGAGCAGAGGGAGGATGAAGAGTAGGGAGCAGAGGGAGGATGAAGAGTGGGGCGCAGAGGGAGGATGAAGAGTAGGGAGCAGAGGAGGATGAAGAGTGGGGAGCAGAGGGAGGATGAAGAGTGGGGAGCAGAGGGAGGATGAAGAGTGGGGAGCAGAGGGAGGATGAAGAGTGGGGAGCAGAGGGAGGATGAAGAGTAGGGAGCAGAGGGAGATGAAGAGTAGGGAGCAGAGGGAGGATGAAGAGTGGGGAGCAGTGGGAGGATGAAGAGTGGGGAGCAGAGGGAGGATGAAGAGTGGGGAGCAGAGGGAGGATGAAGAGTAGGGAGCAGAGGGAGGATGAAGAGTAGGGAGCAGAGGGAGGATGAAGAGTAGGGAGCAGAGGGAGGATGAAGAGTAGGGAGCAGAGGGAGGATGAAGAGTAGGGAGCAGAGGGAGGATGAAGAGTAGGGAGCAGAGGAGGATGAAGAGTAGGGAGCAGGGAGGATGAAGAGTAGGGAGCAGAGGGAGGATGAAGAGTAGGGGAGCAGAGGGAGGATGAAGAGTGGGAGCAGAGGGAGGATGAAGAGTAGGGAGCAGAGGGAGGATGAAGAGTAGGGAGCAGAGGGAGGGATGAAGAGGGAGCAGAGGGAGGATGAAGAGGGAGCAGAGGGAGGATGAAGAGTAGGGAGCAGAGGGAGGATGAAGAGTAGGGAGCAGAGGGAGGATGAAGAGTAGGGAGCAGAAGGAGGATGAAGAGTAGGGAGCAGAGGGAGGATGAAGAGTAGGGAGCAGAGGGAGGATGAAGAGTAGGGAGCAGAGGGAGGATGAAGAGTAGGGAGCAGAGGGAGGATGAAGAGTAGGGAGCAGAGGGAGGATGAAGAGTAGGGAGCAGAGGGAGGATGAAGAGTAGGGAGCAGAGGGAGGATGAAGAGTAGGGAGCAGAGGGAGGATGAAGAGTAGGGAGCAGAGGGAGGATGAAGAGTAGGGAGCAGAGGGAGGATGAAGAGTAGGGAGCAGAGGGAGGATGAAGAGTAGGGAGCAGAGGAGGATGAAGAGTAGGGAGCAGAGGGAGGATGAAGAGTAGGGAGCAGAGGGAGGATGAAGAGTAGGGAGCAGAGGGAGGATGAAGAGTAGGGAGCAGAGGGAGGATGAAGAGTAGGGAGCAGAGGGAGGATGAAGAGTAGGGAGCAGAGGGAGGATGAAGAGTAGGGAGCAGAGGGAGGATGAAGAGTAGGGAGCAGAGGGAGGATGAAGAGTAGGGAGCAGAGGGAGGATGAAGAGTAGGGAGCAGAGGGAGGGGCGCAGGGAGGATGAAGAGTAGGGAGCAGAGGGAGGATGAAGAGTAGGGAGCAGAGGGAGGATGAAGAGTAGGGAGCAGAGGGAGGATGAAGAGTAGGGAGCAGAGGGAGGATGAAGAGTGGGGAGCAGAGGGAGGATGAAGAGTGGGGCGCAGAGGAGGATGAAGAGTGGGGAGCAGAGGAGGATGAAGAGTAGGGAGCAGAGGAGGATGAAGAGTGGGGCGCAGAGGGAGGATGAAGAGTGGGGAGCAGAGGAGGATGAAGAGTGGGGCGCAGAGGAGGATGAAGAGTGGGGAGCAGAGGAGGATGAAGAGTGGGGCGCAGAGGAGGATGAAGAGTGGGGCGCAGAGGAGGATGAAGAGTAGGGAGCAGAGGAGGATGAAGAGTGGGGAGCAGAGGAGGATGAAGAGTGGGGCGCAGAGGAGGATGAAGAGTGGGGAGCAGAGGAGGATGAAGAGTGGGGAGCAGAGGAGGATGAAGAGTGGGGAGCAGAGGAGGATGAAGAGTAGGGAGCAGAGGAGGATGAAGAGTGGGGCGCAGAGGAGGATGAAGAGTAGGGAGCAGAGGAGGATGAAGAGTAGGGAGCAGAGGGAGGATGAAGAGTAGGGAGCAGAGGAGGATGAAGAGTAGGGAGCAGAGGAGGATGAAGAGTGGGGAGCAGAGGAGGATGAAGAGTGGGGAGCAGAGGAGGATGAAGAGTGGGGAGCAGAGGAGAAGAAATGTGGAGGTGGAGGAGGAGCAGACTACAAGCAGTGTGATCCATGGAGGTGATGTGAGAAGGGTACTATTGGCTGTCGGGGAGGTGCAGTAGTTGCAGGTGAAGGATAATACACAGGTGACAACCTTAGTAGTGCCCCCTGTACTGTAGATGAGTAGTGTCACATGACATCCTCCTTGTAGATCAGCCCGGATCCCCCGATGTCCGGGGCCTACCCTGTACATGTGACCCCCCCCCCAGCCATCCCCAGACCCGCTTCCTCAGGAGCCCCCACAATCCTCCATGGTTTTCCCTTCCCCCCTTCTCCACTCGCGCTTACCTTTGCCCGTGTAACGATGTGCGTGGCCAGTTTCACCACGGCGAAGTTGCCCTTGCCAATGGTCCTGTCTAATTCGTAATAACCAATCCGAGCCGGGGACGAACGGTGCGGCGGGAGTTGTGTCCCGGGACCCCCGGGCGCTGTGGCCGCCATCTTTTTGCTAGCAAGTCCCGGTCTGACCGGCGGACACCGCGGCCTGACGTCACGGAGGCGTGCCCTGCTGACGGCAGAGGGAAAGTGGGCGGGGCTGTTGTGTCAGTGGAAGGGAGGGGGCGGGGCGGAGCGGAGCGCTTGTCATCGGATAACTCCTCCTACTCGGGAATAGCAGCGGCACTGTGTGCTGGGCTCATCGCTCATAATAAACCTTCATTTCCTGTTATTCCGTCCTCTGCCATACACTGATCACACGGGCTGGGGGCACTGATATCAGGGGTCTGAGAGGAGGCTTTGTCCACAAATACTCTGCATAGGGAGAACATATTCTACAGCTCATGGAACATTATCAGGATGGAAGTTGTAGATATGATTTGGTTACAGAGTGCTGGGAGTGATTAATAAAACAGATCCGCTCCCCACACATTCCTTAGCGATGCAAATGGTTTCCATAGTTCTTATTTCTGTTACTTTAAAGTAGAACTAAACCCATCAGTTATACAAAACAGTTACATCAAGATCTCCCATGACTGATAACTGACACGCTGGCTTGTGCTCTCCACTCAACTGTCAGACCATCAAATGGCTTCCTTGGCTGGAGGGTTTAGTTCCCCTCCAAAGAATCTGTTGCTTTGGTTGCAACAGATTCAAAAAAAATTACTGCCAGTAAACTGGGGAACTAAAGAGGGGGACTAAACCCTCTTATACTTTACAGCCAACAAAGCTGCCATCTTTGCCTGTGTTTGATCTGCAGTTGCCATCAAGGTGGCAGGCAGCGCTTCCTCCTTGGCAGCTTCACCCAGGTCATCTCCTCCTCGGCTTGCCCTGCGTCTCCTCCAAAACGATTGCTGTTCCTCTTGGCCCATCGGGTCTCAAGACCGACTTCCTGATTGGCCGGGAGGAGAATCAGGAAGACAATAGCGAATATTAATTTGCTATTGTCACACAACTGGGTGGGCTCAGGCGCACCGAGCCCACTGTTTTTTAAGCCAATTAGAGCCTCTGGCTCTGATGATGTGCTTCTAAAAAAAAAAAACATTGGAATCCATGCATCTGGTGCCCTGCATGTAGATTAGGTGCCAAGCATATAAATAGGGTGGACAGTGCCCCTTATGGACCAGCCACCACTAATTGATTACTAAATTTTAAAAATCCCTATCTTAGCCTAGGTTCACACTGGAGCGATTTGTCATGCGATTTGGGAGATCAAATCGCATGACAAGTCGCAGCCTATTGGCGGAAATGGCACTGTTCCAATCGGTGCGACACCGATTTTGCGGCACGCACCGATTTGCAAAAGTAGTTCCTGCACTACTTTTGCAGATTTCAGGTGCGATTTCTATAGACATCTGTGCATGAAGCCACACAAATGTCTATCAAGTAGCACCTGAAATCGCGCTGACCTTGCTACTTTGAAATCGCGCTACCTCAAGTAAAGAAGCACGATTTTAAAGTAGCATCAATGTGAACCAGGGCTAAGTGCCCTTTTTCGCTTACCTTAAAGCAATCTCTTGGCAGCGTTTAAGCTAGCTGAAGATACAGGACAACGCCACTCTAAAGGACTCCCACATATCTTCTTCTGTCACGCCAAAGACTCGGAGACAAACACTCAAACTCATTAAGGAGGAACTCTAACTTTAACCACTTCCCGACGGCCGTACGAATATATGCGGCCGTCGGGCGGTTCTGAATCTCTGACAGGACGCATATATGCGTCCTGTGCTCTTCCTGGCCACTAGAGGGCGAGCGCGTGCCCGCTGCATTCCTAAAAAGCACTGCGCATGCCTGGCGGCCGCGATGTCGGCCAGGCACTCGCAATCGACTGTTACAGGGACAAGACATGGATCTCTGTGTGTAAACACAGAGATCCATGTCCTGTCAGGGGAGGGAGGAGACCGATCTGTGTCTCTTGTACATAGGGACACAGCATCGGTCACCTCCCCCAGTCACCCCCCCACCCAGGGAATACATTTAACCCCTTCCATGCCCCCCTAGTGTTAACCCCTTCACTGTCAGTCACATTTATACAGTAATCGGTGCATTTTTATAGCACTGATCGCAGTATAAATGTGAAAGGCGCCAAAAATGTGTCAAAAGTGACCAATGTGTCCACCATAATGTCGCAGTCCCAATAAAAATCGCAGATCGCTGCCATTACTAGTAAAAAAAATAATTACAAAAATTAATAATAATTCTGTCCCCTATTTTGTATGCGCTATAACTTTTGCGCAAACCAATCGCTTATTGCGATTTTTTTTTTTTTACCAAAAATATGTAGAATAATACGTATCGGCCTAAACTGAGAAAAACAAATGTTTTTTTTGTTTTTTTTTAAATGGGCTATTTATTATAGTAACAAGTAAAAAATATTGACTTTTTCTTTGTTTATAGCGCAAAAAATAAAAACCGCAGAGATGATCAAATACCACCAAAAGAAAGCTCTATTTGTGGGGAAAAAAGGACGCCAATTTTGTTTGGGAGCCACGTCGCACGACCGCGCAATTGTCAGTTAAAGCGACGCAGTGCCAGAAGCTGAAATTTCACCTGGTCAGGAAGGGGTATAAGTGCCCAGTAAGGAAGTGGTTAAAGTATAACGTTTATGTTTCATATTGTAACACGCACTTGTGTTTGGGGCCGTGACCTCAGGATTCTAGGGAAATAGATTGACTGGCTACAAGTCATCTTTATTCCCCTTCATGCCTGAGTACTTAGGTCATATCTAGGCCCTTTCAGTTGGTTCAAACTGTGCTCTAGATACTTTGGGCCAGATTCAGGTAGAGTTACTCTGGAGTATCAGTGATACTCCAGCCTAACTCTCACTTTGAGCCGGCGTTTCTGTTTTCAGTAAGCAGAAAACAAGAAACGCCGGGTTGAAGTTACTATACGAGCGGCGTAATTGTATTTCGCCGTCGTATCGGAACTGCAATTTTAAAAATGGCGCCGGGGGCGTTCCCGCTGATTAACGCCGAGAATATGTTAATCAGCGAGAATCGGCAATTCACGATCGCATTCGGGCACGACGCAGTGACTTTCCGACGTTTCCGTAAGAGATACGCGGCGTAAAGATAAAGCAGCCCCCTAGTGGAGTATCCTATGTTAAGTATGGCCGTCGTCATCGCGTCGCAAAAAAAAAAATTTGAGTCGTTTGCGTAAAACGTCCGTGAATGGGGATTGACGTCATTGACGTTCACTGACAGAATTTGGAGCATGCGCACTGACAGTCGACGCATGCGCAGTACGTTCGCCGCGGGATCGCGCCTAGTTATGATAATACACGCCCCCTACCCGCCCAATTTGAATTCCGCCGGCTCATTTTCGCTACGCCGCCGCAACTTTAGGAGCAAGTGTTTTGTGAATAACAGTACTTGCTCCTAAAGTTTCGGCGGAGTAACGTAAATGAGAAACGTTACTCCAACTTAAAGATTCGCCCATCTACCTGAATCTGGCCCTTTGTCTCTGCCTTTGTGTTATACTGCATTATATCAGAGTTTGTCATATTTAGTTGTTGTTCGATATGAAAGTCTTTTAGTAAAATACTTTTGGTTCACTACAGTTTGGTGTATCTTCTGCCATTGTGTCTACAGTAATATTTGAACACTAGGTGTGCCAGAGGGACCAAGACCATAGGTGTGCGCACTCGATTGCATTAGGGTGTGCACCCCAAAGTTTAAACACACTCTACTGATCACTCACAATGTTAATTCAGAAAGGGAAGGGGATGGCCAATTACATATTTACCAGCCCCTTCCTCCACTCATCCTAAAACATCCTTGCAGCAACAGCTGGTGGGAGAGTAGGGAAGCTGGTAGCACTGCAGGGGGAAGGAGGGAGTCAGGGAAGTAGGGGGAATCTGTGCTGTAAAGGGTGATTAGGGTGTGCCTGGGCACACCCGGTGCGCACCCCTATGGCCAAGACTGTTCTTGGGGTTGAAAGGCAAGTACAGAACCAAATATACTCAAGTGGCTCCTACAGGGGGTGGTTCTACATGTGGGGGCTCATCTGGGATACCTTGCTTTGCTATCAAATTTTGAAGATAGTACCCCAGAACGCCTTAAAGGGGTTGTAAAGGAAAAATACTTTTTTCATAATAAGTGTAGCGCCCCCTACTGTTATTTATGGGCGCTATTGTAAATTTAGTGGGGGGATGAGAGAGTTATCCTGCTCTCATCCATGTTAATTGCCTAAATTTGTGTTTCGGGCTGGGCTGCCTGTGGTCCCATTTTCTGTCCTGAGGATATGTTATCATCCTTGGGCAGCAGATGGCGCCAGAGGGGTTCCAGAACAGAGCTGCCTTTCCTCAGCAGCCAATCAGACGGGTGTTTCCCTTGCTGGGCATGCTGAGAGAGAGTATATCTGATGCGAGCGCCTTTTTGTCCGGGTCTCCTACCCGCAGTGGGTCGCAGGTGCGGCACCCACCTTCAGGGTGCGCGCACGCCACGAGGCTGCCACTATGGCTTACCTGGCCGGGACCTACACTATGCAGAGCTACGAACTCTGGGTTTCATGGCTCAGAGCAACTGATGCTGTCAGTGACTTACTGGGTTCCCACTTCTACTGAGAAGATCCCAAGCTGGGTGCTGTTCGGTGGGGGATCGATCTGAGGAGAACCCGGAGGCAGGTGATCCAACAGGGCTTGAACGAACCATCTGGGATCTGGTTACCAGAAACAGAACACAGTCAGACTGTCATCTGGTGACCCTTTACTAAAAGACCTACTGGGAGGATTTGCTCTACAACTCTACTCTGCAAACATTGGGCCTGTGAGAGAGGTTTCCATCTTAAATCCTAATTAAATCCTAATTTAATTAGAGTCGGTGGCAGAGACTTCTTCCTTCCCAGAAGCTTTAAGTGACGCTTCGGCTGCCAGGCCTGTGAGAGGGGTCTGTCCGGGGACACTTCACCCACTTTGGCTAGAGTGACGACGTGATAGATACTACTGTTAAAGGCAGGACTGCTTACCTTATCCAAAGCCTGATGCTGCAAGGTTCATCTTCTTTCTTTCATCAGCCTATCCTGTCTACCTCAAGTTGATGTTGGTCGTGTTTGACCAGGAATAAAACATTGAAAAATGTAACTATCAGCCTGGACATTCAGTTACTGCTCTGCTCACCACCTTCACCCCTAGACACCACACAGAGGTAACTTAAATATGCCAATCCCAAAACTAATCAGCGGGTCCTGAGGGAGTAGTGCTACATAAGCATCCTTTACCTGCAGACATTCCTCTTTTCACTTCCTCATTGTTTGTTTTTGCTCAGAAGTTGCTCTATTTCTTCTCTGTTCTGTTCACTTCCTGCTTGTCTGATTTTACTGACCACCGTGAAGGGAGACTTTACTGCGGTGGTCAGTGACGTGCTCGCCCCATCCTGGGAATTACATCTGTGTGGCAGGACGCTCTCCAGTACGTGTTAGAGACTTCAAGGAGGTGTGAATTACTGGGCGTGCCGCAATTCATACTGGAAGTGATGCAAACCAGGAAGTGAATGCGAGAACAGAAACTAGAACGCCGGAGGTGATATAGATGAAGGAATTTAATAGGTGTTTACTCGTTTGTTAACAGAATCATTACACTATTCTGTCTACCTTGCAGACATTAATTTTAGGCAAAAAAAAACATTTCCTTTACAACTCCTTTAAGAAGGATCCTGCTGATGTGACCCCAGAAAATTCAAGCCATGTAGTCTCAGCCAGAAAAGCTACCTTACCACAATCTATAGCCATGATTGGGCCAAAACTCATTGCTGCCTTAGGAGAGTTTGTGGCAAAATATTGTAAAAATAGGCCAACATGCAAGGTGTTTGATTACCAAAAATTTAGATGCCGCGTACACTCAAGCTGTTTTCCCGTCGGAAAAAAAAACGGATGGTTTTCCGCTCAAGCTTGTCTTGCGTACATACAGTCACACCAAGTTCCACCCATCAAGAACGCGGTGACATCCTTTTTTAAAAAAAAAGCCTATGGCGTGCAAAACACACCCGAAAAACTCCACCCGGTGCATAAAGAATGTGCACACACATAAAGAGGTGCATCAAAAAAGTGCAGACAGGTGCAAAAGTCAATTGGTCCTCCTGTGAAAAAGGACCCAAACTCTGATCCCCCGGGCGTTAGGCTCCAGACGGGGACTAAGGTACTGTGGTCCGAGCAGCTGAAGCCGACACGGACCCAACTTCCTTGGAGGGTCTGCCGAAACAGAACCCTCCCAGTACTCCCGAAGGGAGACCCCATGAGAGCAGGTGAACTAAGCCAGAAGGCCATGTCCACCCACTCCCAAGACATTCAGGCACCCTACTAATCACACAGTGAACAAATAACGTGCACAAACAAAAAAAAAAAAAAACGTGACAAATGGGGGATGAATAAAAAAGTGGGGGAGAAAGAGAGAGATGAGGGAGAGTGAAAGGTGACCATTGTGTAATACAATGGCCGGTCCTCCGGCCAGGAATCAAAAATTTCTCTGGTCCTGACCAAAAGGCCTGGCCCTAGAGGCAGGTGTAAAAAAAGGGATTTTTAAATACAGCTTACCTGTAAAATCCTTTTCTTGGAGTACATCACGGGACACAGAGCGGCATATTCATTACTATATGGGTTATACGGAGTACCTTCAGGTGTGGACACTGGCAATCTCAAACAGGAAGTCCCCTCCCTATATAACCCCCTCCCCTAGAGGGAGTCCCTCAGTTTTGTAGCAAGCAGTATGCCTCCCAAAATGTTTCCCCAAAAGAGGGGTGGGAGCTCTGTGTCCCGTGATGTACTCCAAGAAAAGGATTTTACAGGTAAGCTGTATTTAAAAATCCCTTTTTCTTTCTCGTACATCACGGGACACAGAGCGGCATATTCATTACTATATGGGATGTCCGAAAGCAATGCTTTAATGAGGGGAGGGAGACATCTTCCAAAGAAGGATTCAATTTAGAGGTATACTCAAATAATAATAATTCCAACTTAGTCAAGAAAAAAACTTTTTTTTTTTTTTTTTTTCTTTTTTACAACCAAGGGTGCCTCTGATCCCGAGGATCTTAAACTGCAGCCTGTAGTACTGCCTGTCCAAAGGCAGAATCCGCATTCCTTCTCACGTCTAGTTGATAAAACCTTGTAAACGTGTGGACTGATGACCACGTCGCCGCCTTGCATATCTGAGCCATAGAGATCTGATGGTGTGCTGCCCAGGAGGCGCCCATGGCCCTGGTAGAATGGGCCTTTACCGACAAAGGAGGAGGCAACCTCTTCAAACCGTAGGCTTGAATGATTAATTGTCTAATCCATCTCGAGATGGTGGATTTTGCAGCTGCCTGCCCCTTCTTGGGGCCATCTGGTAGAACGAACAACACATCTGTTTTCCGGATCTTTTCTGTAGCTTTAAGATAGGCCTTCATGGCCCGGACAATATCCAAGGTATGCAGCAACCCCTCCTTTCTAGATGTGGGTTTTGGAAAGAAGGATGGAAGTACCAAATCCTGGTTCAAGTGAAAATTGGATATAACCTTTGGTAGAAAGGAAGGATGGGGCCGGAGAACTGCCCTGTCCTTATGTAGAACGAGATATGGTTCCTTACACGATAAGGCTGCTAATTCTGACACTCTCCTGGCCGAAACTATGGCGACCAAGAAAACCAACTTTCTTGTCAGTAAGACTAAAGGAATCTCAGCCAACGGCTCAAAGGGTTGTTTCTGTAGAGTGGACAGGACAAGATTTAAGTCCCATGGACAAATTGGTGACTTGACAGGAGGATTAATACGCAAGACCCCCTGTATGAAGGTCTTTACCAGCGAGTGGGTGGCCAGCGGCCTCTGAAACCACACTGACAGAGCTGAAATCTGTCCCTTGATTGTGCTTAATGCCAGGCCTTTATCCACTCCTAGCTGGAGAAAACTTAACACCCTATCAATAGTATATTTGCGGGAATTCCATCTTTTGGATTCACACCAGCCTACGTAGTTCCTCCACACCCTGTAATAAATCACCCTGGAGGCCGGCTTTCTAGCCCTAATCAGGGTAGGAATTACCTGCCTAGACAGACCTCTACCCCTGAGAATCAGGGATTCAGCCTCCAGGCCGTCAAATTTAGACGTTGTAATGTAGGGTGGAGGATCGGGCCTTGTGAGAGTAGGTCTGGTCGTAGAGGAAGAGTCCAAGGGTCTCCCACTGCCATCTTCAGGACTAGTGAGTACCATGTCCTCCGGGGCCAAGCTGGAGCTACTAGAATGACTGGCTTGTGCTCCACTCTGATCCTGCGCAACAGGCGAGGAAGTAACTGTAGCGGAGGGAATGCATATAGAAGTTTGAATTGATGCCAAGGGCAAACCAACGCATCGGTTCCGCAGGCCATAGGGTCCCTCGCTCGAGACACGAACCTGTCTAGTTTCTTGTTGAACCTGGATGCCATTATATCTACGTCTGGCATTCCCCACCTCTGGCAGATTGTCTGAAAGACCTGGGGATGCAGAGACCACTCCCCTGGCAACAGACTCTGGCGACTTAAGAAGTCTGCCTGCAGGTTGTCCACTCCGGGAATGAATATCGCTGAAATGCAGGGTACATGAACCTCTGCCCACTGAAAAATCAAGCTCACCTCCCTCTGAGCGGCCTGACTCCTGGTTCCCCCTTGGTGGTTTATGTATGCCACCGCTGTGGCATTGTCTGACTGGATTCTCACCGGGAACCCCTGTAATCTGGAGGTCCATGCCAGAAGGGCTAGGCGAGCAGCTCTGATCTCCAAGATATTGATGGGGAGCTGCCTCTCTGCTTTTCACCCAAGTTCCCTGGCGAGAGAACCCCTCGAAGACCGCCCCCCAGCCTGCCAGGCTGGCGTCTGTGGTAACTACCTTCCAGACAACAGGGCTGAAGGATTTTCCCTTTAGAAGATTCTGAGGGTTCAACCACCAGGCCAGGCTTTGTCGGACCCTTGATGATAGCGTCAAAGGGGACTCTAAGGCATGTGCTCTCTTGCCCCAGGCTGCTAGAATGGCTGCCTGTAGGACGCGAGTGTGGATCTGAGCGTATGGTACTGCCTCGAACGTGGCCACTAGCTTGCCTAGTAATCGCATACACAGGCGAATAGTTGGTTTTTTCTTGCTTAGAACCAACTGAACCAACCCCTTGATAGCCTCGATCTTTACAAGGGGCAGGAACACCCTTTGCTGTTCTGTGTCTAACCTCATGCCGAGGTATTCCAACTGCTTTGTAGGCTGGAACGCTGACTTTCCCCGGTTTAGGACCCAGCCGAATCCTTCGAGGTACCGAACCGTGAGGTTTACTGCCTGTTGCAGACACGGCCGTGAGTGATCTATGATTAAAAGGTCGTCCAAGTATGCTAGGACTGTGACCCCTTGGATCCTTAAATTGGCCAGAACTGGGGCTAGGATCTTCGTGAATACCCGGGGGGCCGTGGCCAGCCCGAAGGGGAGCGCCCTGAATTGGAAGTGTCGCTGCCCCACCAGCGAAGCGTAAAAATCTTTGATGCGACTGAAAGATTGGTACATGAAGGTAAGCATCCTTTATGTCTATGGAGGCCAGAAAATCGTCCCTCTGAAGCGCGGCGGCTGCTGACCGGATGGATTCCATCCGGAAGGAACGAACCCTTAGGTAACCGTTTAACCTCTTTAGGTCCAAGATTGGCCTGACATCGCCGTTGGGCTTTGGTATGACAAAGAGATTGGAATAGAAACCTAGCCCTTGCTCTTGGGCTGGCACCTCTATTATTACGTCCTGGCAAAGCAGGTGATCCAAAGCTGCCAGCATTGAGGCCTTCCTTGCTGGATCCTTTGGTAGCCTTGACTCTTGAAAATGAGGCGGAGGACACTTTAGAAACTCCAGTCTGTAGCCTGTGGTTACAGACGCCCGGACCCATTTGTCGGGGATCTTGGCTTCCCAAACTTCTGAGAAGAAATGAAGCCTTCCCCCCACCCGCGAGAGTGGGGGCGCCCCTTCATAAGGCAGACTTAGGGGCTGTCTTTGTCGGCTTGCGATACCATGGCCTCTTACCCCCAGGGGCCTGTCCCTGCGATCTACTGTTAACGTTGGATCGTGCAGGCGACCGTCGATACTGCCTGGAATTTGAGGGCCCTGAGACAGGAATGTCTTTTTGACCGGTAAAAGGGTACTTTTGCCACTTGAAATAGTCTGAATGTATTTATCCAGATCCTCCCCGAAGAGTCGTCCTCCATGGAAGGGAAACCCTGCCAGAAGCATTTTGCATGGGGGCTCCGCCGCCCAGTTCTTCAACCATAAGAGCCTTCTCATGTGCACCAAAAATAGTGATAAACGAGAGGCCTGCTGGATGGAATCTTTTATAGCATCTACAGCAAAACACAGAGCTCTGGGAATGTCAGAAAACTCTTCTGCTTGTTGGGTAGGCATGTCCTTTAACATTTCTTTTGTCTGGTCCTTTAACGCCTGACAAACTCCAATTGCAGCCACAGCTGGCTGTACCACTGCTCCTGCCGTAGCAAAGGATGCTTTTAAAAGTGTCTCTAACCGTTTATCAACCGGATCTTTAAACATATGTATGTTTTCCACCGGGCAAGTTAGTGATTTATTCACACATGAGATGGCTGCATCCACTACTGGGAGCCTCCACCTCTTGGAGAATTTTTCCTCCATGGGGTAAATGACCGCAAATCTCTTCGGTGGCAGAAAAATCCTGTCCGGCCGTACCCAATCCGAAAGATCAATTCCTCCAAGAGAGGATGGACCGGAAAAACTGCGTTGCTTAACGGAGCTTTCAAAGAGCCCAGAGAGGATACCGGAGGAACCTGAGGCTCTGGCAATGGTAAACTAAATGCCGAGCGGACCATGTCCGTCAAAGACTGTACCCACAGTCTCTCTGTCTGGGAGTCTGAAAATGGTTCCTCAGAGGTAGATCCCTCAATCCCTGAACCCTCTGGTTCAGGTCTAGTTGATCCTCCTGTGATTCCAATTCCTCCGGAGAGAGAATCTCAGCATCTGAGGATACACCTCTTGGTGATGGGGATCTAACCCGTTTCTTACCAGGAATAGCTCTAGCGATCAATGCTGCTATTCTCTCTTCTAGCCCCCCTAGGGATACGGCTAGCATCTCCTCTGTGATAAACACAGGGCTGGGCTGATCTGGGCCAGCCTCCGCACCAGATCCCCCTAATGGCTCATCCAAGGCGCCCTTTATGGGAATAAGTTGCGGGGAAAGTATCGGCATATCATCAGAATCAGAGGGGGAACCCTTTGTTTTTTGGTCTTTTTTTTTTTTTTTTGTACCCTTGACCCCGAACCTTTGGAAGCCATAATACAAAATCGAGGGACTCCGCCAAAACAACAGACTGTAGTGGCCAGGAGTACAAAACTAGAGCTTAGGGGACAATAGATCACTAATGCCCAAAAACTGATGGGGCCCCGTATGTTTTTTTTTTTTTTTTTTTTTTTTAAATATATATATATCTTTATTTTTTTTTTTTTTTTTTTCAAACATACAGTGACCCCAAACTTAGTTTGCCAGCCTCCAACCTGCTGCAAAAAGGGGAATTTCTTGGCTTAACAAAAAAGGCATTGGAACAAAGTCCAGCATGTACTACCCCTCTTCCGCCACCGGGAGTCACTGTTCTGCCGCTCTGCGTCCTCTCCCTCTGAGATCAGCCTCAGACTGAGCACTGACAATGCCTGCTGATCTATAACAGCACAAGGCGCGCCCCTGTATGACGCTGCAGGCACGCCCCCCCCCCGCCCTCCTCTCTGAACGGCGCGAAAAACGTCTATAAGACGTGCGCGCGCACGCGCGCGCGCGTATGCCGGAACAGGAGGAACATGGAGGAGC